>JAQGCX010000373.1:0-17710 GCA_034700205.1 Plectus parietinus
GTGTTCGAAAGTCTTGGAATCAGTTACCATTTCACTGCATAACGGCACCAAATGTCCATACTTTTCGCAAGCTGATTAATACATTTCTTGCTCAAAACCCTCCTCCGCAGCCCTGACAGTATTGTCGTGCTTTCGTTCTTTCGAGTTATTCATTTTTCTGTTACTTTATTATCCTACCATGTCGAAAGGTCATCCTGCCTTGTCGAATCTACGGTCATTAGAGTTAAGGGGATGAAGATGGGCTGCAATTTAGTTGTACTCCTTGACAGAGGTGGGCGAGATTTGACCCCTAGGGGGGGGGGAATTTAGTACCAAAATGTTTCGGCCCGGAGAGGAATATCTCCCCGGCGGCCTCCAAAACTCCATTCTATCCAGTGCTAGTTCAAAAAATCCCGCCGGTCCCTCCCGCCCTTTTTCAGGCAAAGGGGATCTAGACTCCTGAGGAGATATCCCCCCATTCCCCCCGTGCCCACCGCTGGTCCCTGACCAGTCTTAATCCCCCATAATTGCAAGAACGCTTTTTATTATGTGTCAGTTTGCATGAAAAATTGCAACGATTTCGTTTCCTCAAAAAAACTGTGAGCAATATGTGATTTTTGTCGGCTTAAGTTTTAATAGTCGCCCTAGTTTTTGTTGAAATTTCATGTTTGCGTACTTGGAACTGGTTGACCTTCACGTTTTTTCAGCGAACCCAAGAAGTGCCGTATTGGACAACTCCCGTCAACGCCACTCAATGGCCAGCTCAATGTCCACAGAAAGGCGGTTTTCCCCCATCAGTCATCTATCAACCTAACAGTGAAGATTGTCTCGTCATGAATATTTTCTCACCAAATGTAATTTTTTTTTACAGTACTTCACAATTCAAAAACCAATGAGAAAGCAAGTAATGAGATCTGAAATATCTAACATTATGTTGCAAATTGCCCACTGTTAACTTTAATATGTCAAAATTTGAATTTCAATCTGGATCATAAGAACGTCGTCGTATTAATTTATTGAATATTATTATCTTATTGAGTTTCATTGAAATATATATTGATAATAATTTTAAGATTTACACCACTACTTTGTATCCGGTCATGTTCTTTATTCACGGCGGTGCTTTTTCGAACGGAAATGTGGGAACGTATGAAATCGATGGTGTGATCAGAAATTTGGTCAGTCGAGGAGTTGTCGTTGTTATCATCCAATATCGAGTCAATGTTCTTGGTAAGTATTTTTTTCACCCGTTTTTATAAAGCTAACTTCGTGACATTATTCTTAATGATTATTCTGAATCTATTATCGACTGATTACAACATTCTCAGCTTCTTAAATAGTCAAGTGTGGGTGGTGAAAATTGCAAACAACAGAAAAAATTAAACCATTGTGTACTAAATTTGAAAGAACTTTCATGAACTTTTTTGCATATTCAAGTTTGCAAGCTCTCTTCGAATATTGAAGATATTATTATGCATTGCACTCTGTGGTCTATGACTGAGAGCTAATGAAATAATGACTATTCCGACTCGTCTTAGCGTATTAGCAGAACATTTTTAACCTCCATTTGTCACACACAAGAAATATTTTAGGTTTCTTTACGACGAATACGACAGAGTTCCCAGCTAACCTTGGACTTCTCGATCAAGTTGAGGCGTTGAAATTTGTCCAGAACAACATTGGCTTTTTCGGCGGCGATAGAACTCAAGTGACCATCTTCGGCCAATCGGCTGGCGCCTGCAGTGTCTCTGCTCACACCTATTCTCCGCTCTCAGTTGGTGAGTGAATGTTTAATGATCTTTGGATTAAATGATTACCGTATTTTCGGAAATAGTTGCACACGCAGAAATAGTGGCACAGAATCCAGAGGGTTTGAAATAGCAGTGGCATGCGCAAAAATAATGGTTTATGAGCCACAATTTTCCGTTCTCATCAGGATAATTTTTTCCTAAATTTGAAGCCCAGTAGGTATAATTCACATGTTTTGCGTTCTTTATCGATAAAATTACATCGTTCGTGGTAAAAATTTGTTCATGGGCAAGTTGAAATAATAGCGGCACACGCAGGCATAGGATCCAGAGGATTTGAAATATAATGGCACAGTGCCAATATTTCCGATAATACTGTATACAGAAAAGCATCCAATCACTTGAGACTCATGAAACTTTATTTTTGAGTTAGGAAAGAGTAGCGACAGCATCAAAAACTGTGATGGTCAGAGGGGAAATTAGTCATGGCAATTTAGTTCAATTGAGGTGAGGTCCAGTAATCAGGGTCTAGAAGTACGTATTGGACGGGATGGCACGAATTTTATCTGTTCCAATCAGTGATGGAACCGGACTGGGAAACCGGAGATATGTTCAAGAAAGTCGCTTAATGCAGTACACACTTCCATTCAGGTTTATTCAAGCAAGCGATTATGGAAAGTGGTCAGGCAAAGCTTTGCTTCGACGGGTCATATGAGCACGGATATTGGAGTCAACGAGTCGCTCAACAATTTTGTAATTTCACGTCGGCAATGTGGAATTCTGGCACCAATTGGGGTTTGCTAAAGAATTGTATGCAAAATATGGATTTCAACAATTTCTTGCATCTGAATCAAGATGTACGTCAATTTGTGTTAATACTCAAGTTACTGGAATTAAATATTTTTTCTTTTTAGCACGGACCTCTTCCTTGGGTTATGTCAATTGACGGTTACTTCATGCCTGATTTTCCGCGAAATCTCGCAGCAAAACGACCACTGAGCTACGTTAACATGCCTGTTCTTATGGGCACCAATATCGATGAATGGGGATTTTACGGTATTAAACATTTCGTTTATTCAGAACTTATCTTTGACTCTGACATCTGTTTTGTTGTTAGGAAAGATGAAACTAGTTTGGTTCTTATATTTATGTTACCATGAAGCAGGCCTTTGTGGAATGATTCCTAATAATTTCATTTTTGAGTACCGGGTTTTTCCGAATGATCGCTCCGGGGCGCTAATTAGGATTAAAGATTATTTGCGCTCAGAGCAGTTAAATGTACACAAAGGATGCAGAAAAGGTCGGTTTCCGTGACGAAAAACAGTGAATTAAAGCAAAAAATGTTGAGTACCAACGTTCCTTAGCATTAAAATCGCAAAAAATGTTCGTCTTTCATCAGAAGACATAATCGGCGTCACTTTGGCTCGGGCAAAGTGCCAAAACCTAATTAGCGCCCCGGGGCGCTCTTTCGGAAAAAACGTTACCATCTGAAACCTTACAGAATTGGAACAAATCGCTCTCGGACAATTGCAACTGACAGACTACAACAGTACTCTCAGCAGCTCGGAAATGGCCTATTTCATGCGGATGTATGGAGTCGATCAACCGCTAGTGTCCAACGTCATCAACAGTGTCTACATCGACCCGCTTAATTTGAACGATTCACAGAACACCGAATGGCTCAAAATTATTTCAAGAGTGAGTCCAGAGCCGTCCTTTCAGCAGTTGCCATGATTCTTCCAAAATTATTCATTCAGTATCTAACTTCAAAGTAGTTGTAGTAGTAGTCCCCAACTGCATTTCGCAGATTCTTTCAATAAGTGGTTGTGTAATGTAGTTATTACGATTAATTCAGTGCTTTTTCGTTCGAATCAAATGACGGAACGAAAAAAATCTGGATAGATAAATAAATTGTTATAGTAGATAAAAACTGGTACTTTTTACAGTTAAAAGTATGTTCAATATTCTTGCTTAAGCGACAATCATAATAGGGATGGCCGGCTTGCCTCGCCTAGTTTTTCCTATGCGTTTTTCCTTTTTCCTATTGGAAAAACTAAGCGAGGCAAGCCGGCAATCCCTATTATGATTGTCGCTTTAACAATGATAAATGCCAAAATATCTCAGCGTCCTCATAAATTAAAATAATTCATTTTAGTGGCATACTGACGGAGCATTTGAAGCGGGCGCTTGCCGAGAAATCGATCTTTGGCGCAATGTTAACGGCAACAAGAATGTGTACCTCTACCGCAACTCGTACAGATCGACCATTATCAGTCTAATTGGATTATTCTATAACTATACTGGATGGGATCGTAAGCTATAAGAAATTTCTATTTCGCAAAGTTTTTCAACAAGCTTAATTTCAGCCGTGGGACATGGTGAAGAATTGCTGTTTGTTTTCATGATGCCTCAGTTTTGGCGAAATAATGCTGATGCCACAGCGGCTGATCTATTTGTTGCGAATTGGTTTGGAAAAACGTGGACGGATTTCGCAAAAACTGGGTTCGTATTTTTGTCCTCCGAATTGATTGAAAACACAAAATTAGCAGCTGATTATGCGCGTAATTTCTATGAGAGTTAACCACAAATTGAGGTCGTTCAAACAGAAAGAAGGATGTTCATGAGAAAAACAACGTTTTACTGGAGTATCAATCCTTTGTATCATTAAAATCCATTTTCTGTAAGGTATCCCACAACGATTTTGGTGGCAAACATTTTAGGTGCGTCTTTAAAATGGGATGAACTCTCGAAGGAATTACGAGTATACGTAATTTATGGACAGCCCCTAGAATGATTGGAGCAAGCGCACGAACCTATGATCTTCTTTCCCGAGCTGTACTTGGCCAAGCGCGACCTGTTGTGAGCGATGCGAAGAGCGAGCTTTTCGAACCACTTGGCGCGTTCCTGCTCGTGGCGCTTCTCCTGCGCGATACTGAGCATGGTCTGCACGACGTAGTTGCCGAACTGGTCGAACATCATGATGTCGAGGGCTTCGCGTCCCTGCCTGCAATGTACGTCGCATTGCGGGGTTGATCCTGCACATGTACAGTCGGAAACTCGGCGACCGGACCGGGCAAAAAACTACGGTACTTAACGCAAAAGATACGTGCGGGTCTGATCGGGCAACAAAAAACATAGCGTATTGATTTATAGGCTGCAATGCTTAGTAAACCACGCCCCGGTCTGGACGCCGAGTTTTTTATATTACAGGACTCACTCATCGCAATAGTAGCCTTCCAACACTTCCAGCATGAGCATGTCCAAGGCGGGCTTTTCGCCGCGGACGCCTGAGCGCGACGCGTGCTTGAACGCCTTCTCGACCACGTGACTGGCGTACTTGTCCTGCGACAGTCTCAGCACCTTGCCTCTGCAGGTCAACACACATTCACCCACTGGCTGCACTTCCATTCTTACCGAATGCATTCGTCGATGATGAATTCGCGCTGTTCGGCCAGCGAGTCCGTCATGATGATGTGTTGCATGACGTAGTTGGCGAACTCGTTGCTCACGAAGCGCTCGCAGTCGTTCAACAGCGCGTTGAGCAGCAGGCGTAACAGCGTCTTGCCGTAGGGGGCCGCGCAGAGCTCTTCCAGCGCCACCTGCACGACGCGGCAGCCGTACTTGTTCTCGACGACCGTTTGCAGCTGCAACAACACTGTCACATTCGCTGTAAAGGCCGCGTTTATACTCCTAAGACTGTTCCGCGGCTGTAATGCAAAACATACAATATTGATTAGTATGTTTTGCATTACAGCCTTGGAACAGCCTTGGGAGTATAAACGCGGCGAAACTTTCAATGATGACTGACCGTCGCTCTGTCGGCTACGTACGCCTTGATGATGAACTCGCAGTTGGCGGGCGAGAAGTGGTGCAGGATGCGCTGGATCACGTGATTGCCATTCTGGTCGAGCGTCAGGGCTATCTCGCGACCGGACAGAGAGGCGGCCAACGGCCATCTCAAAGGATCGGGCAGACACTCGATCGCCTTCTGCACCACTCGGCACGAGTAGCGGTCCTGGCACAAGCTGTACACGCGATTTTGACCGTACTTGTCCATGTTCAGCTTGGACGCCAGGTCCGCGTGCTCCTTCGCATTTCCCACTTCCAGCATTTTCTACAAACGCCCACTGTTCGTTCATACACAACTGATGCACTCGAGTATTAAGCTCTTATCATTGATTCATTATTTACAAGGTTTGAGAAAGGGTGGGACCTGTATGAGAAAGTTTCCGAAGACGTCGCGAACGAGCAGTGCGAAGACGTCGTCGTTGTGCACAACGCGTTCGAATATCTTCTGACGCACCATCGGCTTGCACAGAGGAAACTGCGCCTGCAGAAAACTGAAAACACAGATCAACCACGTGGCTATGTGGCTAGTAAGTGTGAAAATAACTGACTGGCAGCCGGTCTTGTCACAGGCGAACTGCTCGACCAGGTTGCGCTCGACCACCATGCCGATGTTGATGCCGATCTCGCCCGACTCGGTCAGGTAGCAGCTCGGCAGCTTCGACTTGGTCACTTTGACGGGCGACGATTGCGCTGAGCCCGAATGGTCTGCAATCAGACTATATCATCGCCCCATGCGCATTCAACTCACTGCTGTGATTGTCGAAGTAGTGCGGGGCAGACGACTGCTGCTGGTAAGGGTAGTTGTTATACCCGCCCGGAGAGGGCGGCTGCATCGTCACGGCGAATTGAGCCGGAACCGGCGCGTACAAGTACTGAAGCAAACAAACACTGCCGTCATGCAAAAGTGGGCATGCTAAGTCTGGCCGACCTGCTGCTGTTGAGACGGGAAGACGAAGGTCTGCTGAGGGTTTTCGGTAGTGTAGAAGAAGGAAGTGGGGGAAGGCATGGGAGACATGTGCGTGACGGGAGAAGAGCTGACGCTGACGAAGTTCTGCTGCTGCGGCGGCATCCAGACGTACGGTTCCTGCGCGCACAGTCCGTTGGCGAACATCTCCTCCATACGGCGCATTCCGTCCGGCGTCTGCAAGGCATCATTTATAGAGACCAGAACACTTGCACAAGACTACCTGGGGACCCGACGAGATCGGCGACGAGCAGTAGACCATTCGCCCTGCGCCCGGCGACAGCTGCTGGGGCGAAGTCGCCATTTGCATGATCGGAATCGACAGCGACGGCGGGGGTGGGGTGTGTCCCGGCGACGAACTGGCAGCCGAATGGCTATTGTTGTAGCTGCTGACTGCAATTGACATAATTTAACAAACACATACTTAGCTAATTCCAAGTGGTTAGCGTAGACCTATCAGTCGGCGATTGCCTATAGAGCGAAGTAAATCTATTTTCAACAAATTGCGTCACAACTACGTATGGAAAAGTACTGTGAAAATTTACATATTTCAAAAAATAGGCCTAAACATGTTTTCAGCAGCAAAAAAGCTAAAAATAGGTAGGAAGCTTGGACATGCATTTAAACAACGGCTAACAAAGACAAAAATACAGAAAGACTGCAAATGAATCACGTACCGTCAAGTCCGTGGGCGTTGCTCGGGTACTCGTACTGGTACTGGATTTGCTGTATCGATGTCATCTTGGCCACTTTTCCGTCTTCTTCTTCTACTGGTGCTAGTTGATTCAGTTAGTAGCTTTGAAACCGTGCACTTGAAACCAAAGTGGTTGAAACTTTCAGTTGAGTTAGAGAGAACTGCACAGCCCTTTTAGGTTTCTCCTCACCTGATTTCGGAAAAAATGCAAAACAGAACCGCGCGTACTTTTGTTTTTGCACACTATTTTTAGCTACGTAGCTGCTTTATTGTTTCGTCACAAACAATTGCTGTTCATTAAAATAATCATTTCAGTGTGCGCTGAATTTGAACACCTTTATAATGCGAGCTATTTTTAACCACAACCAAACTACCGTACTTTTTACGAGCACAGAACAGCAAGAAATTCGACTCCAATCGGAGACCATCGAATCGAAGCGAAGCGAAACCAAACAGATCGAATGATCACATTTGAATCATCTCAAGACATCGTTGATTGGATCTTCCTCGAAGCTGCATCACAGCAAACATGGTACCGCTTTGCAGAATTATCTTCAACGCGTTCTTGTGCTTCCATTCAACAAGTTTCGTGCATTCCGTTGGTTTCTTGTCCACCCACAAGTACACAACGCCACCGGCTTTATCACCGAGAAGAAATTCGGACGATGTGTGTCCAGGACAGGCGACGAGAAATGGTCGTTCCAACGGCACAGGATACTCGATTCTTCGAACACCCCAAACCACGTCGTCATGGCTGATACTGATGATATCAAAGCACTGCCAGGTGATGTTCATGATGAGTATTTCCGTGTTGTGCGGCTTGTCGATCACTGATCCCAAGCGCAGGTTGTGCGGATTGGACGAACTGGGAGTATACACGCACTTCCACATCTGATCGCCATCGACGCCCATGAAACGAGAGAGGGACTTGGACGAAAGTGCGCAGACGTAGCGAGCAGACGCGATTGTGGTAACATTTTCGTGGTTGGGCAAGGACCAGTGAGAGGATCCCTTGCGGCTGACACATCGGAGCTCTCCGTTGGCTTCCAATTGAAGCAGCATAAACGCCCAGGAGGATGGTCCGCGAGTGTTCATCATCGCAGTCGGTCTCCCTTCAATGTCTCCTACTTTACACAACTTGGTGAATTGCGTGATATGCTTGAGCTTCAGCGGAACGGGACCTTGCAGCAAGCAGCGGTTCTTGAACATAAACACCCCGACGTCAGAATCGGTAACCAGCAGGATGTCATTCGTCATGCTGCATATATCTGACGGGCTTCTGATCAAATTGCCTCCGATTAGAAGCGTTTCTTGTGATTTTCGGCAAAACTGCGCAGTATTGAACCATTGAGGATCAAACGGCACTTTCTCGTTGCTCAGAAGATGCTTGGTTATGAGCGCGTAAGGAATGCTGTGAACGTTCACTTTCGCTTCGAGAGGCAAATGTAGGTCTTTTTCTCTCCGCATCAAACGACCCAGTCCTGAGAGTATGGTTTCGAAGGAGCGATTTTCTTCCGAAGCACTTCTAATCTTCTTAATATCAATTTGAAATTCTTGACTGAGTAGATCTATGATTGCTTCAAATTCCGCACGCGTGGGAGCGCATTTTTGTCGAATGTCACGCGACAAATACTCTCGCAAACCTAAAATAGGCTGTTTAACATTTTGAACGAAAATATACCGTA
This sequence comes from Plectus parietinus, assembly GCA_034700205.1. Taxonomy (NCBI): domain Eukaryota; kingdom Metazoa; phylum Nematoda; class Chromadorea; order Plectida; family Plectidae; genus Plectus; species Plectus parietinus. Next base: position 8,920 of record JAQGCX010000373.1, read on the forward strand.
TTTTTCCGAATATGAAAATACCTTCTAGATATGAATTCAGATACGTTTCTGTGTTTTCCATGGTTTTAAGCGCATTTGAGCTTTTTAGTTTCAGTTGAGCAATGCAGAACACCACAGCACCGTGATTGCCCCATTCAGTTGCTTGGTGAAGAGAAGTGCTGCCGTCTTCTAACTGATCAAAATGTTGACTGATGAAGCAGTTGCTGCACACCAAAGCATTGCAATTTAGGCACCATCTGTGAAAATTGAAGTTACTTTATTTGGTTTCATTATTTACTTCTTACCTGAATTCGTCAGTGCTTTTCGATTCCGAACAAGAATTGCAAGAAAAGCTTCCGACAAATTTTGATTTTAGATCCCGTATACCCTCTGGTCCGATGGAGGTCAACTGACGGCATTCGGGGCAAGTCAATGTCGACGTTTCTTCTTCAGTTTGATTTTCTCCCGTCGCAGAAGCCTGGGCGCCCTTTTCCATGACATCAGTTTCATGTTTCGCTAATTTCGCGATCATTTCAACGACACAAGTTTCGCAATAACAGTGTCCACAAGACAAAACTTTGAGCTTGGAAAGCTCGTTGAAACAGATGTTGCATTCAGGCATGGTTGGTCTTGGATTGAGACTGAGTATTAGTGGTGACACTGCCGAATACGACATACACGGGGGCACAGTGCGCGTAATGCAATGTCCTTGCATACTCAGGTCGGCACGGCATAACCTGTCTTCTGTCATGTGTTCTATTTTCTTTTCACACACACATAGGACACTCGTCACCAAGCTGAAAGTAGGTCCAAATGCCTTCCTTTCTCATGCTCGTCAACATTTAAGAGTTCCAATAACTTATTTACTGATTGTGTACACTTTAGTCGACAGAAAATTGAAAGGAAGGCGTGTATAAAATATATCACATGTTCGTTTTCGTTTCTGTGTTCGTCTTTTGTCCAATAAACAAGAATGTTGGGGCCTGGAATGTTCAGTCGTAGTTCACATACCCGCGACGTTCTCTGAAGGCACGGCACAAAACGCAACTGAATGTCAATGCGACCAGCTGAAAGCACAAAAACTTCAAGAGAAAAATTGTATGTGACGTACTTGGACAAGAATAACGATGAAGGCAACAAGTATAACCACTATTTGCGCTTGCGAAATAGTGTTCCACACCGCATCAACACAGCCCTGAATGGAATAGAACGTTGTTATCTTTCATCAACTAGCAGGCTAACCTTTCCGATCGTTTCGGGTGAACATTTCGCTCCTTCTCCGACTTCTTGTCCATCAGCGCCGCAGCAGTGAAACGCATCTTGCAATGGCTTGAATTGTTGCGGTTCTTTAAGGTACGCTTGCTTGATAACTTCGGTGACATCATGTTTGAACTGAAAAATGACTCGACTAACTTCGACCACAACCGTAAATCCAATACAATACTGTACCTTCTCCTTGTTGACCAGTGCGAATACAATTGCAAACACTTCCACGGCTACCAACACCAGCACAACAATAAAGAACTGAAATAATTGTGAATACTGTAAGCAATGTATGGAAGTAATACGTACCAATGAGAGCAGGAAGACGCTCTCGCAGGCTGCACCACAGCAGCCGACGAATCCCACGAGAAACAGAAAAGCGCCCACTCCCATAAACACCCAAAGCGATGTCTGGTACTGAAATTCGCATGGTACAGGTATCCAAGACCTCATATGCGACAGACTACCTTTTCAAAATGTGTAATATCCCCTTCCAAGTGCGCTTTTTCAATCAGCTCGTTCAAATGTCCGATAAAGTCTTTGTCGAGATGCGCCCAAAGCCCGAGGCCAAATATTGTCGCACCCAAGGCCTTAAAATTTCAACATTATTGACCGTTTCTGCTGTTAAAGAAATGTCTTACGCATAGGAGAAAATTGACGATGAAGAGAACGAGCTTGACAATATTGTTACCACATCCGTACACCATTTTTAATTGAAGAGCGCCGATGAGCGAACCTTTGTCGTCAACAGAGCCGCTACGAACGTCCGTAGGTACGTATTGAATTGCGAAATTCGGCGTGGGGACGCTCGCGGTCGCGGTGAGGCCTGCGGGGACCCGGTCTGTGCGCGAATCGCGCTGACGAACGCGAGGGCTTGAACCGGTTTTCGACGACTTCTTTGTTATTATTTGCCCTCCGACGCTCGTCGGTCACCGAAACGGTTTCGCGTGAGAACAACAGCTTTTCTTCCCACTAACACGAACACGCTCCGATTGGCTAGAACAGCTTTACTTTCGAACCGGGACACAATCAACAACGGCTTTACAGAGCGCTGCGCAGCAAAAATGGAATGCACATAAGGCTGACGCAGAGACATTATGCGAGCGAGCGGTGCATACGAATGAATGCGTGAGATTGAATTAATTCGGTGTTGGACAGTTAACGCTTTCCACCGGGTCGAACCTGATGGCCGTCTTGATCCTGTACGTCGCTGGATTCCTGTCGGACGCTGGAAGCGCCGCCGACGCCGTTGACGAGAGCGGGCGACAGTTCGTTCTCGATGCCTTCGCGGAAGTGATACTCGCGCGGTGCATTGGGATCGTGCGGGAAAGCGTTGTGGATCACAACGGTCACGTTACGGTAAGTCGGACACTGCGCCGCCGTCACGTCCAGACAGCAGAAGTAGTCGATGTGATTGTTCCAGCAGCAGACCGTCTTGGCGTTCGTAGCATTGGTGACGGCGCTGAGACAGAGGTTATTCTGATGCGGCAGACACTTGCGCGGCTCTCCGTTCTTCCGCAGCAACGGCCGAGCTCCCTCGGGACACGCCGGAAACGGCTTCTCCTCGGGCTTCTGCCCCTGGCATAATGAGAAGCCTGCAACGATCCGAAATGATGATTAGAACGTCAATCACACGAAGACATCGTACCGCAGCAGCAGATGAGCAGCGTGACGGCGACGGTTCGACCCATTTCAACGGGGAAGAGAGAGTTGAATGTCGCGGAATGGCAGGAGCAAGGGTAGTTGCACACATTGCTGACCTAGAAACACAGAAAGCGAAAGGGTCGACGGATGCCGACTGCGGTCTCCGAATGCGCCAATTACAAGACGATCGGAGGGCGACGTGTGCGCAGATACCGAGGGTCGCGATTCTTCAGCACTCAAAACACCGACCATCATCCGTCAACGTCTCAGCCGTCAAAATGGACGTACCTCATGACCGTAACAAGTAGAGAATGCCAGCACGCGTACTTTACCAATACCGACGCACACAAATACAATAAGGCCTACTTATGATTTCGGCAATAAATAGAACCTCAGTAGTAACCATTGTGTTACAATGTGATCACCAAGTTAACAAGAAAGAAACGAAACAATACGGCACAAGTAACCAACACGACAGTAGCGGAAGGTGCAGATATAACTTATTAGAGAATCGCAAGAAAAATACAGAGCGACTACTGATAGCGCAGCCCGAGTTGAACACCGGTCTGCAGCAAGGCCTTGAGGGAGGGCATGAAGGGCGAAATTTCCGCGAAGTCGAAGCCCTGCACCATCTGCGTGTGCATCGCCAATGCGCTCTGATAGTCGCTGTGCTGGATGCAGCGCGCCAAGTGGTGCAGATTGTCCAGAGTCGACGCGCTCAACTGAAACGCTCGTTTTGCACGGTAACATGCAAGAGATGTGATCAGTGTTGTCTTTTGCAGTTGTCAGTAAAGTCGGTAATTAGCCAATACAATGGGAGAACAATATGTTAGCGGCTAATTATCGACTTCGACCAAGTATTACCGAATCTAGGTCATCGGCTAATTACCGACCTCGATCAAGTATGATTGAATCTAGGTCAATGGGAGAACAGTAGGTCATCGACTCTAGGCCAGTAATTAGCCAATGACATATTGTTCTCCTATTGTATTTGGCTGTCGGTAATTAGCCGATGATCTATTATTATCCCACTGTATTTGGTTCTAGGTAATTAGCCGATGACCCAGTGTTCTCCCATTGTATTTGGCTGTACTGAATTAGGTCGGTAATTAGCCGATGACCCAGTGTTCTCCCATTGTATTTGGCTGTACTAAATTTAGGTCGGTAATTAACCGATGACCTAGTGTTTTCCCATTGTATTGGCTACCGGCTTATTTAACTGATTTAGCAAAAGACAACACTGGATGTGACTGACCCGTTGCTGACGTAGGCGCGAACTGAGCTCGCTGTCAATCTTGTGACGCGCATCATCAGCCCGCTTGCGCATCAACTGCAAGCAAACACATCAACGACAGCAAATAGAATCAATCGTCATGTTTGTCCCCCCGCACACCGACCCTTAATTCGACCGCACCAGACACAACCTCAATCGCGTCGTCGGTCGCCTCAGCACCGACAGAACTAGACATGTAACACCAATACCCCTATAGCAATACTATTTGGTTTTTTTATTATTGCTATTGGGTTCTGTTATCTTCTTCTCTACCGACAGCTCTGTCAGTTTGATCATTCATTCTCAAATCTCACAATAAAATTTTTGCCTGTGGCAGTCAAAACCGTTCATTTATTATTTATTATTTGTACTATTGGATATTGACTATTGGTATTGGGTATTGGCTGTTGGGTTTTTGAAAATCGACTATTGCTATTGAGTATTGTTACATGTCTATACAGAACATATCGACAATGCTCATCGAATACGAAATGGCTTTATGTGCGTTTCAAACAGCCAACATCCCCTTCTACATGGTGTTCGCCTGGATGCTGATCCGCTATCGAGAGAGTCGATTGGCCAGCCCATTCTTCGCTCTTTCTCTGTCGAGCGCTGTCGTAGATATTTTTCATCTGATCCACTTCACGTCGCTCTATCATCTCAACATCGACGGTTGGCCGGTGGCCCGCGCGCTGCTCAGCAACCCCACAGGTCCGCTGCCCAAGTACAAGATGATCGGCGCTTTCTATCTTGGCCAGGTGCAGATATTTGGAGCAGTGCTCATCGCTTTCAACAGGTTCACCGCACTTGCCATTCCATTCAAACACGACTCGGTCAATTTTCAAAGTCAGCTAATTATCAGCATATGAATTACGCTTCAGATCTGGTCCAAGAAATTCTTGGCAACCGCAATCGGTCTGCAATGGGTGCTACCAGCCGGGCTATTCGCGCCTATGTTATTTGCACCAATTAAATCTCAAATCAATAATTACAGTAACCGAGTTGAAGAGCGCATCACCGATTTCAAATGGAAACTGGTACAGTATACTCGTAATTTACTAGTACAGTATACTAGTATATAGTTAACCAGAATTTAGTGTCATTCAAACAGAAAGAATTATGTTCATGGGACAAAGTAATTTTCGCTGCGTAAATATTACTGAGCATTATTTATTATTATGATAGGGAGCAGGAAGTAATCATTTCTGATAATGGTCACACAACGAAATTGGTCGCGAACATTCTCAGTGTACGGTGAGTCGTCGAAATCCGGATAACTCCCGTAGAAATTACGAGTACAGAGTGGGGGAGCTATCCACGCATTTATTGTCGTCTAGATCTGCTTCATCTTCGCCACAATCATCAACGGCATTATATGCAATGTGCTTATGCTCGCACTGTATTCTGTTGCCTTCTACAAAGTGATGGCTCGCAGGAGAGCCGCGAAAACTATAGCCAGAGACAAAGTAGAGCTAAAGTTGGCATTTTTCGGCCTGATTAACTTTTTGCTCATGTCCAGCTATGGTGCACTGTGTCTCATGGTGACCATGGCGTTCATTCTCCAACAGCCGGATGAAATCTATCGCCAACTAATTTACCGTGTCGTCGACATTTTCTGCATCTTCCACCCTTATATCATGCTCTTGAGCAGTGGAACTATCAGGCGCTCATTCATGGAAACACTATGCTGTCGACCGGTCGATACAACTACAACTATTACAACAATTTGGGATCAGTGCCCCAATCAGCCATCGCCGAATTCACCCGAAGAGCAGCAAAATACTTAGCAGTCCTATGAAAAAGAAACCGCCGGTACCTATGAACGAAAGTGAAACAAGAGGTTGGAGAAAGAAGAATCCGACTGACCGGCGTGGCGTTGGCCGAAATGCACAGTTGTGCGAGGCGTTCGAGCGTCTGCGGAATTTCTGCGTGCTCCGGAGGAATCGCCTTCGTTGGTTCCGGCTCCGGTGGTGGCTGGTGAACGGCCGACGACGGCGAATGACTTTGCTGCTAAAGTGACATTTGATGCTACGTGTATAGTCAGAATTTTTCCAACGGTTAACTGGAAATCCATCCAAAACCCCTCAATTGAATGTCGCGCGCTGTCAAAATCCAGAATTTATTGTACTGAGTATCATTACTTTATATAATTTAAATCCATTTCTAGTAAACGACCCAAAACGACATTTTGTCACTATTGCACATCTAACTTTCTGGGGTTACGGTGCTTTCTACAATACTCTCTTAACCGTCCAAAGAAATTATGGGTATACGTAAATACGAATGCATCGCACACAAAATGGTCACATTGACACATTTGTGCCGAACCGCAACAATAAACACTCACTTGATGCCCGAATCCATTTTGCTGTTGATTTGGCGACGAATACGCGTTTCCATTGAGCTGCACGACGGGCGACTGGGCAAAATGCGGCGGGAAACTATTGCTGCCGTCGTTGGCGCCGACGACGGGAAACGATACGGGCGGAGGAATCTCAGCCCTCTTTGGTTCTAGTCTGCGCGGTTCCATCGGTGGCGGATCGTTCCATCCGGGCGGTGCATTGCGAGTGGCCGTCGCCGGTCGAGGCGCAACGGCGGCCACTGGCGGACTGGAACCTTTACTAGTGTCTGCAAATTTCATAATAACATTCACTCCTTTGTGCTTTACTTTCAATAAACAACCGTAGACAACGCCAAGATTGCCCAGTACAGGTGGTGGTCCGACTGCAGAGATTCGGTTCGAATCGGGCATGAACGTTTGCGCTGATGCAGCAGGTTGAGCAAAGCCACCCTGAGGCGACGGCTGACCATTGTACGCTCCGGCTCCGTAGGTTGGCTGCGTGTAGTTTGGTTGCTGAACATTCGGCGAATGCGGAGAATAGCCACCGTGGTCGGGTTTCGCAGCCGACGGATAACGACCTCGCACACCTGCATAACAGTTTGTCATAAAACATATCAGCGGTAGCTAAATCCGACCGGGTCCAAAGCATACTGTATCACTCTGTCTTATAGCGGCTAGCACGAAGTACGGTTTTTGGCGGGAGGACAAAAAAATGCGCGTTGTGAACTAAATTTTGGCAACGCGCAACTCGTATTTTGCGTCCGTTTGTCACGAACAGATTATGCAAATATGAAATCGTTTGCGTGAGGGATCGATCTGAACGCCGTGATCTTTATTGTACAGACAAATATTGTATAGTGTGCCCCGCCCGGTTTGAAGTAAAAAATGTTGTCGCACCAGAAGAAATGGAACCGGCGATTTGACCAACTGGCGGTGGCGCAGTAATTATCTGCTCCTGACCGTAATTTGTTCTCGGTTGACCGTAACCCACTTGCTGCGGCGATGCGAGTTGCGCAGGGTGCATCTGGTGCGCACCGTACTGAACAACAACAATTAATACAGAAACAAATCCTTCAACTGTCTACCTGCATTTCCGACGATTGAGAGCTTTGGCTCCACGAGCGAGCTGTGCGCTGTTGTGCTTGTTGCTGATAAGCAGAAGTTGGAGCGGCGCCGCCCCCGACCGCTTCGATGTTGAACGGACATTTAGGCGCCGATCGCTGCGTTCGCGATTGGCCTCCAGCGCACGCCCAGAACAATCGGTACTTTAGTGCCACAAAATCCTGCAAAAATGTTAAGTCATTTTTTTCACAACAAAATGTTTGGATTCGTTTACCACATTGTCGAGAACAGTCTCGTCGACGGTGTCCATTAGTCGCCAAGCAATGTCCAGGCAGCCCTGCGCGACCAGCTGTTCCGCAAATTTCGCCAGCAGACGCGCGAAATGCGGCCCGGTAGCCGCTGCACGAGCACTTCCGCCTCCCACGCTCCAACGAAGCGCCATCGTCTGCTCAATAGTTCTCTGCAATTGAACACAATTGTAATTAGCTTCATCTTCGAACGATCAAAATAAATAGGTCAACATGAATAAAATTAGCAAGGGGGCTGTCTACAAATTAGGTAACCCTATTTTTCGCCTCTTTTTACCTCCCCCCTCTTGTAACCGCGCAACTGAGCTTCGACGACTCCTCTCAGTTACGCTATCGTTGTAGCATATAATTATCGGTTGATTTGGTTAGGATGATGTCATGGGTAACCGACCCTATCAACCCTCTCTCAAAAAGGGTTACGTAATTTGTAGACAGCCCCAAGTTACATGATGGAAACCCCAACCTGGATATTATCGGCGCGACTGCTTTTATCAAGCGAATCGACGAGCAAGTCGACGTTGGCGCCAATGACGGACAGGATGGACGCAGAAGGCGAGTAGTTGCCCGTCGGCGCTGCTAGCATGCGGGTCACAAGCCGAGCGCACAGACTGCGGACACGATTCGACGGCGCCAAGCTGAGCATCAGACACACTAGGCGCTTCCAGTCCGTCAAGTCCCACGAGTCGACCAAGTCGTCCCAGCGGTCGCCCGACACGTACGCTATCAGACGACTGGTCGGTCGCTGCTGCATCTCTGAAAAAGCAAAGCATATCTCTAAAGTGACGGTTACAAACTGAAGCAAAAGACCACGGGCTGCTGTTATTAGGGAAATTGAGTACGTTTGCACCTGCGTCCATTTCAAGGACTCGAAACGTTTGGAATGGCTTGCAACACTGTGTACAATATGCGCGCGCAATACTT
>JAQGCX010000374.1:0-17703 GCA_034700205.1 Plectus parietinus
GCCGCAGGCTATTCCCTTCAGCGTGACCTAATTTTTGAATGGCCATATCTCGACAACGCGTGGACCAAATTCAATAAATTTTTTTTCAAAAAAATCCTCATCGTCTGTAGATTATGTATGCAAATTTTCAGCTCAATTGGTTAAGTTTGGGTCAAGTTATTCAAAAAACAAACCCGATCGTTACTTTATGAACACCCTGTACATACGAGCGAGCAATCTTTCTCGTTTGCGTCTCACAGGTCTACTGACCGTCGTTGCACTACTGAGGCTAATTAGGGCACGAATTATGAGCTCGTTGTTCTGTCTGTGGTGCACTAGGGATTTTAACCAACTCGATCATGACGAACAGAGTTCTGAATACAATTTCTCCGCAGTATGATTTTAAAGACAGAAGGGGAACATATGTGCGATCAAACAAGGGTAATTGCATAAAATTTCTGTGCTGCGTTGCTGTGCAATTATTCAGTTCGAATGTGCCTTGTTTCGGCTTTGCTCAAAGCGATCCAGTTTTAGTATCTATTCATCTGCTAACAAGTTTACAGAGCTCAACGAGACGTTCTACCATCCACTTACACAAACGGGGTAAGGAAGAAAGAATTTTCTGTTGCCCAATCATGAATACCAAAACTTGCTGTTCTCCAACCGAACTGGAATGTTTCAAGCCGGGTTTACAATGCGCCTGCAAACCAGCAATTATCAAATCTGCAAACCAGCAAACCATCAGTCTTTGTTTTATTGGGTCATCATGATTTTTGACAGATGGTTCGTTATCGGACCTTGCACGATATAGCTAATTGGGGATCCAGCAAACCACCAAAATGTGTAGTGCGATAGACATTGTGTTTGCTGGTTTGCGATTGCATTGTACATGAAGCCACTGAATTAATTTTCTTGTGAAAAAGATTAGGGCCGAACCGGGATTTGAACCCGGGACCTCTCGCACCCGAAGCGAGAATCATACCCCTAGACCATTCGGCCGCTTGCTCTAAGTGCTGTTGGCATTGCACTATTGCTATTTTTAAATTGAGGATCTTTATCAAAAATTCACACATTTTTTCAGACATTCCATTGGGGTGACGAACTGAACGACAACCGATGGCATACGGTACGCGTGAAGCGAAGAGGCGCAAAGCTGCTTCTGTTTCTCGACGGCAAATGGGACCATTTGCGTAAGTTAACAACACGATGATGATTTTCGCATCATTTCACACTTGCAATTTCCCAACAATTCTTTCTTTGTTACTGAAGAATTTCTTTTTGACCGAAAGCTCCAGACTGTTTCACTATTAATTTATGAAGCATGCGCCTTTTCACAAATTTCGGTTGTCTCTCATGAATTGTGACAGGGATGGAACACGCCAAAATTTTTCCGTCACTCCTGTGGAGACTGGAGAGTATTTGTTGTGCAAAAGTCCTTTCCATCCAGTTAATAATGTCGTATCCGACTTGACGAAATGAAGCGCTGAAAATGCTAAAGCTCGTCTTTTTGGGAGGGAGGGGATTGAGCAAAATGGCATGCCAATTTTATCATATTTAAATTTCAGACCATCTTCCCGCCATCGAGACGGATTTGTCGTACGATTCGATCGTGGCCGGCGGTAGTGCCGAACCGATCGGAAACGAAATCGACCAATCGCCGACGTTGATGGCCGACTCGGAAATGCGCTTCGTCGGCCAGTTGGCCGGCGTCGTCTTCAACGGCATCGACTTGATCGCCGCGACCAAAAACGACGCCTCGTCCGCCATTCCGCTCATCGATTCGGACGCCAAAAATCGGTCAGTTCTTCGTTTTTCATGCGAATAGCAAATAAATCCAATCTCAAGAGCAAATTGACTTATGTTTTACCGGCACGTAACCAAATATTGAAAAACATTGCCTTTCATTGATAAATTTTCTCACTCGGTTCCAATAGAATATTATTATTAGATTATTGCGGGCCATTAATGGTCGAAGGAGAATTTTGTCTATTTTCTTTCGGGTTGGGGACCCTAAGTAGACATGTAACAATACCCAATAATGGATGGAACCCAATACCCAATAGCAATAGCAATAGTGAAAAACCCAATAGTATTGCTATTGCTATTGGGTATTGGTGTTACATGTCTAACCCTAGTGCACCTACAACTCTGTTAAATAATACTGTCCCGAAGGGACCGTAACTTGCGCAGATGTGCAAATAAAAGCTGAATGATTGCAGGACGATTCGTCGGCATACGGTCTCGTTTTCGTCTTCGGACGCGTACGCCATGTTGCCCGACAGTGTGCTCACGGCCGTTTCACTTCTGCGCATCTACTTCCAATTCCGCACTCTGCAACCGAACGGTCTGCTCATCTTCAGTCGCGGTTTGTCGCGCGACTTTTTCGCCGTCGAGCTGAGCGACGGACGTCTCAAGTACACGTTCAACACGGGCGACGGCGTCGAGACGCTCAGCTCCGCTTCCAATTACCGCCTCGACGACTTCAAGTGGCATTCGGTCGGTGTTGCATCGTTTACATTGCGCAACTGTTTCATTGTTTACACCCGCAATTAGCTTGCGGGCTCATTTTTGCGAAATTTACAAAACGCAAAATTTTTTACAAAACGTAAAAATAAGAAATTCCCCACCGAAAATCTTTGTTTACTCGATATTCGAAACCAAACAACTACGTATGTACCAATCAAATGCCGATGAGTTATATGTGTACCATTTGGCCTTTCAGGTGCTGGTTTATCAACGCACGGACGACTCGCACTACCTGGTCGTGGACAACGCGACCACCCACTTCGACTTCGACCTGACGCGCACGAAACAGATCAATCTGCGCGGCGCCGTCTTCGTCGGGGGAATGCCACCGGCCGAGTTCAACCGACTGTCGGCGCGGATCTCCAGTCGCCATGGTTACCGCGGCTGCCTGTCGTCGTTGGAGATCGCGAGGACGGAGATCGACCTGCTCGCAGATAGTTCCATGCTAGTCGGAGTCGACAAGGGATGCAAGGGTACGGTAGTTGCTAGCGTTCAGTGCCGCTTCCTTTTCTTCAACGTAACAGTGTTCCAACTTGTTCTTAAAATGAAAGAATCGCATTGCATTTCATCCGCTTTATATTTGCGTTGCCAAATTACAATTTTCACTTGCGTAAATTTTCAGGTCCGTCGCTTCGGTGTGAAAAAGGCGTTTGTGAGCACGGCGGCATTTGTATGCAAGAATGGGACTCAGTCGATTGTGATTGCTCAATGACTACTTATGCGGGTGACAAATGCCAACTGCGTACGTCAAATCTTAGAATATTTAAAAAGCAAATGTAAAAAAATGTTAATTGGTACTGCTTCAGTTATTCGACCGAATTCTTTAATGGGACATGTACATTATCTCCTCTTTTATCGTGAGTGTAATTAATTTCGATTACCGTATTTTAAGAAATAGTAACCGAAGATTACTATTATTTCAACTCTCAGACCATGGGTAACTATTTCTTAAAACACAGTATATTCGAGTTTCCTGCGTTGATACGCACGTCATTTAATGATTGAAAGTAACGCCTACATTTTTGTTTGATCGAAACATTTCCTTTTTAATTTATCAATTGTTTAAGCTGGCACGTCGTTTTCGTTCGGTCCGCGACCAGGTGTGATCTTCTACGAGTACCCCACGGCGCATCGGCCGAGCACAGAGAAGGACTCGATCGTCATCGGCTTCAAGACCAGGCATCCGAACTCCATTCTGTTCAGTGTACAGTGTAACGTCGACGGCGACTACTTACTTATCACATTGGTACGCGACTTCATCAGTTTATTTATTTCAAGCCGCTTTCACTTACACAGTGTGACAAAAGTCTATTAATACACTTTGACGAACCATAACTTTGAAAGCTGACCACTGATTTTAATCTGGCTGGTTGCATTGGATTAAGCTCATGAAAACTTAGATTTTCTTTTTTGAATCGTGAAAAGTCGTTCAGTTTTACGCATTTGGTGATCGTTTTTTAAAAAACGAAAAAATGCGATTTTTGGTCTCAGCGCAATTGCTTTTATTCTTACCGTCGTGTGAAATCTTTGATTAAAAGTTGATTTTTGCTGAGATTTCAGAAAATAACATTCTTTGTTCTCACTGCACTTTTTATCGCTGCCGTCGTACTGATGTTCAACGAAGTAATTTGGTTAGGGGGAACCAAAACGCAGTGTAAATTAGTTTTGGTCGTAGACTTATTTTGTGCTTAGTGCCGCGCACTAGGGCTAACTAAGCGTTTAAGTCAGGTTTCAGATGACGCGACGCTTTCAGTAAAAAGATATAGACGTGACCTACTTAACCTTTGCGTTGCTTTTTGACTTTCTATAACCCCATTAGCAACGAAGTCAATTAAATCATGCGACGGAACGAATAAAAGCAATCGCGTGGAGACCAAATATCACATTTTTTTCGTTTTTCTAAAAACGATCACCAATTGCGTAAAACTGAACGATATTTCACGATTCAAAAAAGAAAATCTAAGTTTTCATGAGCTTAATCCAATGCAACCAGCCAGATTAAAATAGGTGGTCAGCTTTCAAAGTTATGGCTCGTCAAAGTGTGTTACTAGACTTTGACACACTCGGTACATGCGGCATTCTAGTTCAGGCTGACTTTGATGTTGTACGAACAGCACAGTACGTATTTGATAAATCGGTCATGACACGTTCATTATACAGAAAACTATCGTGTTCACAAAATGAGATAAGTTCGCTCATCCTCCCTGTCCTCCAGAGCAAGATCATTCCCCGGCACCAGCCCAAAATAGGCACATCGTGACGGTTGTGAGCAATATTTATTGGTTTTTGCGTCATCTGGGGAGGAGTCGTCTCTCCATCACGCGTACTCCCGTGTGGTTCCACGGATTTGATCTTTCGTGTCATTGAATAAACTGCGCGTGTTACAATTCAGGAGCAAGGGAATGCGCATGTCCGCTACAACCTGGGCTCGTTCGATCACCACGTCATCGAAATGGATATTCGCGTTGACGACGGCAAGTACCATGTGCTGCGTTTCGACCGATCCGAAGCCAACAGCTCCCTCCGATTGGACGAACGCCCTCCGCGACTTCACGCGCCCAGCGGTCAGTCATACATATTGCTCCAGCAGTGAGAAATTTATCGTGACTGAGAGGTGAAGTGAAAGGGGCGAAAATACCTACTACCCTCTCTAACTTTCGACTAGGGTAACCGAATTCGATGAAATTTTACATACATATACCTTAATTAGAATGCTACGGCAACACAAGTTTGGGTCTGAATAGACACGTCTTTGTATCGTAACCAAGAAATGATTTTCGTACTGAAGAGCACGATCCACTCAGTTAGCACAGTCAAGCGGTCACAATGACATCGCTGTTGGAGCTGTAGAATGTCTGGTTGCATCTTTCGTATTGATTGTTGTGAAACAGAATTAGTTCGATAAACGGATAAACTTGTGCTGTACATACACTGTATGTTAGATTCAAAATTCACCATATTAGTGTGCTAATTGCGATAAAAATTCACGCCCTATGCTGGGCGTTTTTGGGTCGCTGTCAAATTTCAGCAGCCTTGTGTGTGTGGTATTACTGACCAGTCGGGAAAGTACATTAGATATGTTTCCAGTTCCTGACCGAAAACATTTTCCAGATGAACGACAATTGTTCACATTGAACATGCAGTACCGTATCTCTCTGGGCGGTCGACCCAGTCCGACAGAGATGAACGGTCGGCGGCCGTCTCTGCTGCGTCTTCGTCGATTTCGGCGCACCTCATCTGCTGTGCTCGGCCGGACGCTTGTTGAACGACCTTTCACTGGCGTTCTCACCGGTCAGTTGAAGTTGAACGTTCGGAAGTTGTTGGTAGTCGCAGACTTGAGCACTGGTACGCTGCTGGGGAAGGAATCTCTCTTTACTTTAACATCTTTGTCATATAAGTTAGAGGTAACAAAAGCACTCTCTCTAAATTAGCAAAAATTAGTCTTTAATGAAAGTGCTTCGGTGTCAGTATATTTTGTAATTGCCGTAAAAGCCTTCTGTTTGTATGTGCTCAATTTTGCTTACGATAATTTTTTCTGGTTCAGGCGTGAACTACAATGGACTGCGTCTATTGGACATGCACGCGCAAGGCGACGGTCGTATCAAACAGCTGGGGGATGTAACCATGGTCAATGTAGCTCCCAGTGACTGGCTCGACCCGTTGCCTGCTATTGGCCCCGATTCGGGCGCCGATGAAAGCTCTGGAGGACTTCGGGATCGAATGATGTCGGTATGTAAATCGGTTTTATCTTTTCACTCAACAAATTTCTTTAATCTTGACCGTTCCCCAGTTTATTGTTCTTACTTTGTATTGCGCAAAGCGTCATTACCGTCATCATAATGTTTTTCACCATTTTTTTTGCAAAAGAGTACTTGAAGACTTTGAGACTTAGAATTTAATGCGAGCAAGCAATTTTTCCCCACTCTGCCAGAAGCAGTTAACTGAAACATGCAGCTGAAAATTTCATTTCGCTGAGTGCGATTGGGCCTCAATTTTCTTGAAGAAACAACATCTTGCGCATTTTGCATGGTGACCTTATAGTGAACACATTTACTTAATAAGCGACAGCAGTAGATGGGCTACAGACAAAACCCGATCCGGGTTTTCTTGTTCTATGGGAAACTAGACAAGATATTCTTGGTTTCTCAAGCTGCTGCTGCACTTGAGTGTTCTGTTGATGCGTTCTTTCTATTTTTCATGCTGCGGAACTTATTGATCATTGCAACCCTTGAGTGTTTCTTCTGCAGCTCAGCAGTGCGGAAGTAAAAACGAGATCTTTGGTCGAAATTGACGGAAATAATGACTATTAATGGCGGACACTCAACTTCACAGTTTTTTGTCTTCTAATTGCAATCAACTTATTTTCGATATTTTGCAATTGGTTGTAATTACCTCTGATGCGCACAGGAAATTGGATTTTCCAGCCATCCGAGATCATTCGATATGTTTTGAGAAGTGCGCAGAGCCTGAGAAGATGCTCTGAACCACACAGGGCCGAGTACGTTGACGGCGTATAATATTCGTTTTCAAAATGTAACTGCGCACTTTTGCGTCTTTGTTTTGTTTACAAGTGAAATAACTGAGTTGCAGTTGCTAAAATGTGTCCACTTGTTCTGTTTTCTGTTTTCTTTGATCAGATTGTTGCTTTATAGTCTGGCGCCAGCAGCCGTGACCTTTCTCAGTGCTTTCACTCTTTTCCAATACGGCGAGTGTCTCGAGTCGCAGAAATGCTCCTCTTAGACTGCTGAGGCAGAAGAAGAGAGACAGCTTGGCAGTGTGCCAATAGGAAAAGATACGTGCGGGGAGTCGCTGATGCGATGGAATGGGGTATGTGAGTGGATTGGACGGACGGACGGGGGCTGCGTTGGGGGCAGTGATTAGCCGTGCTATTAGCGTCGCGTAGCCCGTGCACCTTGGTATCGATCTGCGGAACGGATGGACGGGCGCGACTCGGCCGGACGCGAGTTAGACACGCTCGACTAGCCGCCCAACGACCGCGAGCAGACGGTCGTGCGCCTCGTCCACCTCTTCGTCGTCAGGCACTTGATTGCCTCTGGCCATGTTTGCTCCATTCACAGAAGAAATTCTTGGGTAGCAGTGCACGAGGCGATTTCGTGCTCTTATTTAATTGCACTTACAATGCTCTGCATTCCATAACCCCTAATTCCATTATTGACATAGATTTCCGTTTTTTCAGCCATACTAAAATAGATTATCAGTCGGGCGGCATTGTTAAAAGAGTCATTCTACGTACTGTATTATCAATAATTCCATTGTCTATAGTTATGGTTACGGTATATAGTTTGGTTTGGTGTTACTGATAGATAAGATCAGTAGTAAGGTGTCACAATATATTTTCTGCTGATTTGTGTGCCCAAAAAGGTCTGAGGGGTGGTATAGGAAGGATTGAATTGTTTGTGTTCCTTAATATTAATGGAAAGGAGCAACGTTTGGCTGCTATCCAACCATTGAATCATCGAGCGAAGTCGGCTGCCGTAACAGACGACTGATTGTAGTGCGATAACTATCATTCTTACCTGACACTTTCATTAAAACTTTTACGTGAAGCAAATTAAGTCCTCGTGATTATTCTAATTCTGGTTATTTCTACAGAGTTCATCATCTTATCCACGGCATGTGCAGGACGATCTAATTGGACAAGAAGGCGAAGGATCAGGAGGCTGTTCACCAACATTGGATGATGAGGATTGCGTCTTAATCGAGCCAAGCAATTCTGGTTAGTTTTGCACTTTTTTTGCAATATCTGCTTGTATTTATTTATTTTAATTGGATTTGCTAAATTATGTGCCCGAATATCTTATACAAACCTAAATACAAACCAATCTTCATTGACTGTTTATTTGCTTGGTGAGAATCACGACCCGACCTGTGTACTTTTCTTCAGAGGTGAGGTCGGATCGAAAAGTTGGGGGGTTAACATGACTTTGGCCTAAAAATTTGCATAAATTTGCATAAAACTACCTAACTTTGTAAAAATTTGCATAAAACTACCTAACTTTGTAAAAATTTGCATAAAATTACCGTAATTTATGCAAATTTATGCAATTTTTTTGGGCCGCCTTCGGCGGACGAGGGGGGTTAACAAAATTTCGCCCATTTTGGCCCACTTCGGTCAGGGTTGGGTGGGTTAACCCCCCCCAAAAACACCTATGCTTTTCTTGTAAATATGCGTGTGTTGTTTGGAATGAGTCCAACAAAAAATGATGGTACAATGCCCAGATAGTGAGATTAGTTGAATGCGTGACGCAGAATTCTTGGTCAAATGCACAGTTAATTAAGTTTTGTTGTAAAAATAGTAGATGTCTAATTTATGTTCAAATCGCAAGTTTGTAGTCAGTTACACATGAATCAATTTTGATTTTCTAGTGCAATTTATTGAAATAACTGACACGAGACAGGTTAGGTGTGAAACATCACTCATCCCTGTTCAGTTTTTTGCGTTTTTTGCGTTAGATCATGTGCCAACTCACAAAAATTGCGTCATCTCTTTTCTTTCTCATGATGATTGTTTTTTCTCTGGTTTCTACGGACGTCAAATTTTCGTCCGTCTGCTCATCTTTCCGTTTTATAAAAAGTGGAATAATGGAAATTATAGGTGTTATTTGCCTTCTGGCAGCGATTTGCTTGGATACAAAATGAAAATTGTATAATCTTGCGCGAATACTCGGCGGTCCTTGAAACTGGAACCACAACCTCTAATTTGCGCCGGATTGTTGTCTATTTATTGGACTTGCTTACGTAATAGGATTCTAAGCAAACTGAATGAAGTAGGGTGGGGTTGAAGGAAGCATTGTAGAAACAACTTTGCTGAGCATAGATGCGGGAGATATCTGTTCCGCAATAGAAATACCGTATCGTAAGTAACGTTTCATTGCCCGTGCCCACTAAAGTTCATGTATGTATTTCCATTACATGTCTCGATGGGGGAAATTGATCATTGACGCTCCACTGCGTGCGAGGCTCTGAGAGCAAAAGCGGCGAAATGGTCTCGTGGCCGCCGGGAAATGGCTCGTGTGACCAAAACTAACACGGCTCGCATTCAAGGGGTGCTATCTTTGGGCTCGGCGGCGTCGATTGTTGCATCGCTTCCGACGCGGCTAATTTGCATATACTAGCGGACACTGGCTCGCCGCTAAACGAAATCGATCATCAGTCCACTAGGCGTGTGGACAAAATGATTTATTTGTAGTGAGCAAAAAATTATGAGCGCGACGTTGTAATTGATGCCGCTGAAAATGATTGGACGCGGGGTATTGAGACGATGAATCACTCGTTGATTGATTACGTTGATAAAAAAGTTTTTGATTAACTCCATATCGCAGCTTTCAACGTTGTACACCCGCGCTGTGTTCAGAGATTGAATCAGTCGCAAAGGAGATTTGAAGTGAACTAAAACCGGAGGCGGAGGAGGAACACAGTTTAAAATGCAACCTTTTGCTGCTGACATTGATAAAACGAAACTTATTATGTTAAGCAAACCTGTAGCTGGGGTATCCAGTGCTTGTCCTGTCTTGCACAGTATATAGACAAGAAGTACTGCTCAAATTTTTTTTAAACTCCAGCAAAATCAATTCCCAAAGAAATTTTGATTTACAAATCAGAATACATTCAGAATTTAGTTGATGTGTGCCTCACACTAACAACGTTCCATTATTGCAAATCGTTTCTGACGTTTCAGTCAAAGAAATTTACCGTACAAGCGTTCAGTTCTATCCCTAAGTGAATTTGTTTTTGAATTGACATGAGAAATGGTGAAAGTCTGCCTGTACCGTATCCGTATCCGGTTTGAGAACTGCCTCTAGTCCGTGTCATTCTGCACCACTTGTCTTGCTTGCAAGAATTAGCATACTATAAGTGTAGGACGGCGTCTCAGTCGCTCCCTCTGCACTCGGCACTGGCCGATCATGAGGCGGCGCCGTTGTGCGCAGAAATGGTCTTCGAGGCGAAGAGGGAATGAGATGTTTGCTTGACGACACGCCGGGTAAACAGCTCGTTTCCGGCTTTCGGCCCTGCGCCGCGCTTTGCTCGCTGCTTGGTCGGCGTCCCCCAAGGATTGCTGGCGTATCCGATATCTGCCAATGGCTATTCATCATGGCCGACGACGCCGGCCGCATGTCCGTCCATCGCTCCTATCTCTGCTCCGTCTTTCTCCCCTGCTGTCTCTCGCTCGCAGTTCATTCGCGCTAACTCTCTCCCACTCAGTTCCCCCAGTTGCCCAAGCACAACACTTCCTTGTGCTCCATTGAGGCGACGCGTGACTGGCAGTCTGGACATGCCATTTGTTGCCTGAACTCGTATTTCATACATGTACCGACTTGATATTAGGTTTCGTGGCGGAATGGAATATCTATTTATATTTTCCACAAATTTGTTGCTCACCGCAACATACAGGGTGGTCCAGAAGTCGTATACCATTCTCCCTCTAACTTTCGACTAGGGTAACCGAATTCGATGAAATTTTTTTGAGTCTGAATAGACATGCCTTTATATCATAACCACGAAACGATTTTGTACTGGAGAGCACGATTCACTTAGTCACAGTGAAGCGGTCACAATGACATCGCTGTTGGAGCTGTAGAAAGTCTGAACGACCAAAATTAATTTTTATGACGGTTCAAAGACAGGTCTGTTCAGATTTGAACTTTGCGCAAGTCTAGCTACCATACTTAGGTATCTGTAGAAACTTTTTCGTTGAATTTGGTCAGTGCAGTCAGACGTCAGAGGGGTGTTTTGGATGTTAAGTTATTTCTGGACCACCCTGTACGTAATTAAATTGAATCTTGAGCACCCTGGACCACCCTGTACGTAATTAAACTGACAAAGAGAGTAGTGATCTTTTCAGTTTTATAAAAAATGTTCTGCATCAATGAATTTATGCAGAGAGGGAGAGCATTTCTTGTGAACGAGTTTGGTACATGTATGAAAGCGAGATAGAGACGTACTCAATTGGTATGGAAATGCACACGCCTTGACTGCCTGAAGATGTCTTCGTCTTGGTTTCTGGCGAATGCGACGATTGTGCCGTTGGTCTGTCTGATGGATTGGCATTCCACCAACTGTCGTCTGGCAGTGCGAAGATTTGCGCCCAGACCACGATACGAACCGAAAGAATGTAAACATACACGTTCCAATCGACAATCAAGTCTACATATGTTCAATTATCAACTTCTTTATCTCTCTTATGTTGTTGTTCAGTCTTGAAGAGAGGGAGGAGGGCCAGACATGGGCACAGGAGGATGGGGGGATATCCCCCAGGGGTCAAGATCCCCTTGCCTGAAAAAGGGCGGGGGATGAAGCATTTTCGCCACGTACTGGTCCAGAAATAACCTTTTTGGACAAACACTGGATAGAATGGGGTTTTGGAGGCCGTTGGAGGGATATTCCCCCCTCGGGTCGAAAATATTTGGTACTAAATCCCCCCCTAGGGGGTCAAACCTTGGCCACCTCTGAGGAGGGCAGTTCTGATTCTTTGTGGCCAATTGATGTGTTTCGATATTTTTTGAGACAGTTTTTGAAGAAGGGGATTTCGATCGAAAATATAAATGTCCCCACCGAATATTTTCAGTACAGTATTCCAATGCCAGTAACTTCTCCCACAGTTTTTTTTTATGACAGCATTGTTGAGATTAAATGTTCGTCATTCTTTTGATTCGTACTGATTAGCAGTGACTACTCTTCAGTCAGTAAAAAGTATTCGTGACTTTCGACTTGTTTCTCAATGAAACATTAGATTACTACTGCTTCCAAAGATCCCTGACCTATGGCAATGACAAAAAATAACTTGTTATGGCACTTGACTGAGTAATTTAATATTGTGGCATTATTTTTTTGTTCTATTTGCAGATCTTATCACTCCGGTTCTGACGACCGTCCATCCGACGTTCGCCCCCAAGGAGCATCCATCTACGTTTGTCGTCGAAGAGGACGAAGATAACGAGGAAGCGTCTGGAGACGTCATTGGTGAGTTTCCGCCCGCCGTCGATCGGGATCCGACTGAACAAATCCCTGATCCAAAAAATCCCGAAGAACAGTTGCCCGACTCAAGTCGAGAAGATCAGCGATTAGTACCTGAATCAGGGTCAGATCGCCCTGATCCGGTGGAAAAGATCCCTGATTCAAGTGTAAGTACTGCTGGTTCCGACCTGCAAGAATCCGGAGATCCAAACTGGACGGATTTGTCAAGAAAATTTACAATCCTCACCACTTCAACCGCGGCTCTGACATCAACTACCACCACGCCAAGCACCACTTCAACAACAACAACCAGTACAACGCCCACATCTACCTCCACTACAACTAGCACATCATCGACCACAACAAGTTCGACGACAACAACCAGTACGTCAACCACAACCACGAGTGTGCAGTTGACAACAACACCAACCACCACAACCACCACGACCACGTCTACTACAACACCAAGCACAACAACTAGTACCACTCCGTCTACACCAACGAGCACCAGCACTGCGTCGTCGAGCACTGGTGTCGTTCTTGTTTCTGTGTGGCCGAGTGAAATTGGTGGCTTGGACCAGTTGGCCCGGCTCAGCACATTGTCGTCTGTCACAGATTCACCCAGCACCGTCACTTCGCGAGCAAGGGGTCATTCTTAAATTACGTAACCACATAACCATACACTATATGTTTCATATCACATATTTTATTGAATTATTTGACACCCTTATTCAATTACTGCAATTTCGCGGGTTTACTGTTTATAAACTACGTAACCGAATTTCTCTCCATCCATGCTCAATCCTCAATCAGTAAAGAGAAAACAGGAAGGTTACACCATTACCTGACAGACAAAGAAAATCATAAACCCACACTATCGTAGTGGGATTCATTGAGTTTTTGTTTTACACTTTAGCGATACTCAATGAGCACAAGTTTGTGTCAATGATGAGCGCGTTTGACCATTGCTAAAGAAGAAAAGTGGGGTTTGGTCTTGAAAGGAAAATAGGGACAAATGAAATGATTTTGTCTCAGGCGCTCATCATTGACACAAACTTATGCTCTCTGAGTATCGCTGAGGTGTGAAACAAAAACTTGCTGAATCGCACAACAATAGTGTGGGTTTATGATTTTCTTCGCCTGACAGGTTATGGTGTCACCTTCCCATCCTTTTCGTGACTATTTTGGCTGATCCCAATCCTTGCTCCAATTAACTAAACCATCAATATCGGTTACGTAGTTTATGAATGGCCCCGATTTAATAAAAGCGGCCACTGTTCTTCCAATAAATTCGTGATTCTTTGATGTGTAAATTTCGGTCTGAAATATAATTTCTTTCAGAGACCACTTCTGCGGTGCACAGGGAAGCGGAGGCGGTAGAACGAGAGGAAAAGACGGAGCCGCCGTTCCGAGGTCCGACGCCGACGACTCGACGAATCGCCGCCGTCCGTCCGACGACGCCGATGGGCAACGGCAACATGGCGTCGACAACACCGGGCACCAATGGCGGCGCCACCAAGGCCCCCGGCTCCGACGAATTTCCGCGCACTTATTTGATTTCCTGCGTCTCTGTGGGCGTGATCGTGGTCGTCATTCTCGTCGTCTTCTGCGTGTTCAAGTGCTACAGTCGCGGAGGAAAGTCGAGCGACTCGTACTCCATGGACAGCGCCGGCGGGGGGAAGGCGTACGCGCCCCTGGCCGCCGACAATGTGGCGCCCGGCGACGAACCGCCCGGCATGGCCACCCGCGTCGCGCAAGTCAATGGCTACCAGCCGCTCAAGGGCGGCGTCAATGGCAAGAGGAAGAAGGACTTTAAGGAGTGGTATGTCTGACGATAATTGTATTCTCCGATTTATGTCTTCTATATTGTCCTTTCATTCGACTCTGATGATTCTTGTTCGATTATTTCATGTCTGCACTCAATAAAAGGAAGACTTCCTAATAAACGGTTCCCATTGAATAATATTTCAAGTGGGATCCTTCTAGACCTGTGTGCTAGTCTCACTCATAAAATCTCATTTTCTCCCCTTAGTACAGTGCAAATGTTGCAAAAGGCTTTGATTAATTATTTATAATAAATTATGCGTTTCGCTGGTTCCATCGATTTAGAAGTCTTCTTTTTTTCTGCAAATACACAGCAAGAAACTGCGATCCATTCTGCCGTATTGTTTTGTAATCAAACTTTTGATAAGACCTCTTACGCAGAAATTTTCGATTGATGTTTATATTGATCACATTGGTTTTTGATTTTGGTCGCAGCCATTCGTTGATCTAGTCTTTGCATAATTTTTAACAAATTCATGCGCAGCTTCATTTTAGTGTGGTCTATTGATAAATGACACGATGTTGTATATTGTCACGGTTGACGTTCGATGGAAGATTTGTTGCTCTCATGTGATTCCTGTTCAATAGCACGAAATGCGTTCAATGTCATCTGTGATATGTACAGTTTACTGCTACTTTTGCTTTGTCATGTTTCGAGGTTTGAAATTGTCCGATTTACTCGTAACTACGTGAGCAATTGTTTGTAATACTAACTGCAAATATATGATTGACGCAGCATTCATTGAAATTTTTATGCATGTGTTTCGTTGTTCCTCGATACCGTAATTCGATTTCAAGCAATACGTTGAAATATCCACTGCTTTGCTATAATTTTTCAATGCATCGATTACGGTATGCAGTGCAATGTTAATGAATAAGTACTTTGTGATGCTGACTTTCTGTCAAATTGCGATTCAATATTTGCTCTTTTTTGTTTTGGCAATGATTAGCAGAATAATTTGAGCTTACATGAATGAGCTGATTTACGTTTTAAATTTGTAGCTTATATTTATTTTGACTGTTTAGGCTATATTTGTATTCCATTTGAGAAATAATCTCAGAATTGCGTGCCAGTGCCAATACAGTTCATTTCGGTATCAGCATATGTACGGTATCGCCTCAAACAGAATGTTCTAAGTTCAGAATTTAAATATTCAAACATTTTTTCAGCCATTAAGGGGAACACATTTTTTGTCCACTCTTAGTCCGCGATTATACTCCGTGGAACATCCCGTGGCACTTGACAAAACGTAGTAATCAATAACCTATGTTTTGTACATGTGCCGCGAGATGTTCCGCGGCGTATATTCAGAGCCTTAAAAAGTATATTTGTCCGTCAGGTTTTGTGAAGAAAACTTGGAGAGCTGGAAATTTTAGGGATGATTGCGAAATTATTTTCTGATCTTCAAAATTTCTTTGAGGCAATCGTACGCACAAGTAGTTTCCATGGGTTCTGAACCGCTTGTTCCGTAGTTTCTTTCGTTGTTCTATTCTTTGGAAAACTATCCGCGCGCCATAGCTATCTGATTTAGTGTAGCTGAAATGAAAGCGTTTGTCACAATTTTGTTCAGATCTGTAATTGATTTTTTCGCTGGTGCTGTCCGCAATTCGCTTGTGTCTGCTGTTTTGTACATTCGATTCTCTGTCAAACAATTTGTAGTTGCTGCTGTTTGTGGTCATCATGGCTTTTGTTAACACGGCGGCTATCATGTTGAATCATCAGGCAACCAGAAATGCAGCTGTTTGTTCGTAGCTTCTTCATTCGTTCGGATTTCTGTAAGAATGTTGTTGCTGCGTATCTTTCGCTCTGTTGCTGTCTCATTCGTTTGCAGTTACCGATTAATTATCATGCAGTTTTCGTATTGTTTGGACTGAGTGATGAAGCAATTAATAAAAAATCAAAATTATTGAGCGATGTGCGATAGCTGACAAGAACCAGACATGGGCACGGGGGATGGGGGGATATCCCCCTAGGGGTGTAGATCCCCTTGCCTGAAAAAGGGCGGGGGGATCAAACGTTTTCGCCACGTAGTGGCGAACATTTTTTTTGACCAAGCACTGGATAGAATGTGGTTTTGGAGGCCGCCGGGGAGGAATATTCCCCCCGGGACGAAAATTTTTGGTACTAAATCCCCCTAGGGGTCGAACCTTGCCCGTCTCTGACAAGAACCCCATATGGCAACCTCTTATGTGCACGACACGAGGTACCGAAGAGCTAGTTTATTGCTTCACATTGTAATTTTACATAAAAAACCGTTTTATTAGCAGTTTTTAGCAGTTACATTTGAGCAGCGCAATATTGAGGGAGTATACTCACAAAAGAACGAAACAGCGTTCAGTACAAAAAATTAATCGTAATCGAGAATATTTCCGAAATCAAGCGTGCCCATGATTCTATCGAATTTGTCGGAGATGGTGGCAATGGTGGTGTCTTGAACGTTTGCGATCATTTGCGGCGGTGCGGTGCTGTCGACGCCTTCGCGGTTGACGTAGCGTGAGAAAAAGTCTCTGGCCTGTTTCAGCAACGTCGTCAGGTTGCTGACCGTCTTACCGCGCGTGTACTTTATCAGGTTGTCTTTTCTCAGCAACGCTTGTATCGAGTCTTCGATATCCATCAGCATTTTAGTTCGAGGCTTTACCTTAATACAATAAAACAGTAAGGATTTTGATGACAATCGAGAATGAGAACCTATTAGGGATGAAAAACAGATATTTGTTTTTAAAAAAATAACTGCACGATCTTCATTCGTGGCAATTGAGATGTGATTGAACCCAATGATGACCTAAACTGAAAACTTGGAGGGCGCAGGAAATTATCAAAAACGATTTTGGGTACTACATCTTTTGAATTCATGGCTCTTTGTCTCGGAGGTTACAAAAAAACTACGCCCATATGAACCGGGTTGGTTAGTGGATAACTCTGCAATCCCCAAAATACCAAAGCTCATTTATTTTTCATAAATCACTGTCAGAGACGCAATATTCCCTGTACAGTTGCTAACGGATCAATAAATTGACCGACCTCTGCCAGTCGACGTTCAAATATGTTAACAGCCCCTTTGTAGGCGTCGATTTCTTTCTGCATCTGATTCGTATCGGTCGCGACCTCTTCCAATGTCTTTCGGTCCTTTCCTACTTTCTTCTTCAGTCTCGATACTCTCTGAGTCGTTTCTAGAACCAAAGAAGCCTCCGATTCGAATTGTTCGGCGGCATCCAATCGCTTCTTGTAGCTGCCCAGCCAACGGCAGTGAAAGTGCAACCTACGCAATAAAATGTATCAAAAATTACGTACTTCGTTTCTTTTTCGGTCCAGCTGATCAGTCCGGCTTTGGGAACTTTCGTCCAAAACTCTGGAGGCCAGAGAACGAGAACAAAAATACCACACGACCAGGGAATTCG
>JAQGCX010000375.1:0-17699 GCA_034700205.1 Plectus parietinus
AAATTGAGAACAAGGGCCAAGGCTAAGGGTGGTTGGGTCCAATTTTTGAAGCCTATTTCGATAAATTGTAAATATTTTTCATAATGTAACTTCCCAACACTTAAAAAAAGAAATGCTAAAAAAGAAAGTTTGATCGCCCTAAACCTCATTCCACGGTGTATTGAAGATACTTATTACTAGTGTTGTCTTATGAAACAATTTTGTTTGACAGGTAAGTAAAAACTCGGAAAAATTCACTGAAAAAGTACGTCGTTAAAATCTTTTACTTATAAAAGTAGTCGATAAATAACAGAAAAGTAAATAAATAGTCATAAAGTCAAAATATAGTTAGTAGTATACTTAGATAACACTGCTTGTCCCTTCGAACCACCGCCAAAAGATCTGTCAGAAAATACATACAGTTGCGATAAAATCATGATGTCAACCCTTGATCAAATACAAAATGACATCACTCATATCATCTCATCGTCTCTAGCAGTCTGTAATTGTTGTCAATCTTACCTCCCAACTGATAGCTCCTTTTAGCAACATCTTGTTTTCCGTTGCGTAATTTAGAATACGTTGAAATAGGATCTGAGGAATGGCTTCCATTATCAAACTTACTCGAAGCTGAAAATAGCAGTCTGTAGCACTTACTGTTGTGAGCTTGCTGCAAACGTTCACAGCATACCCACTTTTTTACAGGCGAATTCACCTATGAGAATGAAAGCAGGGGTCAGTCATTCGACCGACAGACATGATGAAAGCAATTAGTTGACCAACATCATATTCAATTAGTTGACCAACATCATGACCAACATTATGTCTATCTCGATTTTTGTGGCGTGTCGCACTCTGAGGGCTCGTTCTCAGCCAAAACTTCACCGTTTGGGCTTTTCGAATTTAGAATGACATCGACAAGAATTCATCCAACTGCTGGTGGGAATTCAAAATTTTCCTTCAAGAATACGAGTTTTCGACTTCGATTTTCGAACTTATTCGACATTTTCTCAAAAAAACCACGGTGACCTAACGTCGATAAATATTATTTCGATATCGTGCTAAGTAAGGCAGTTGTGAGACTTTACGCCATTTTAACTTATTTGATTTTTTCCGCGCAGCATATGCACAATTTTTTGCGGTTCACATGCAAATTGTCTACAAACTTCAGAGCTCGGCTACACTTTAACAAAACTTCACAAATGTTCAAGAAGACGTAATTAAGTCGTTACTTTCCACCCGCCCTGTAGCAACTACTGATCACAGGAAACTATAAAATGGCTCTTATTAGTTGTCTCTTATGAGCGAGTTCGACTGAATTAGTTTAGTTTAGTCAAGTAGGGACCTAGCTTGTCCGAATTTGTAGAACGTTTTAAGAATCAACTGTCCGCATTAGAAGCCTTCACTGTACTAGAATGAAGGCTTCTAATGTACCTCTGGCCCATTAATCAGATTGCGGGCACAGCAATAACAAACAATGCAATCAATCATTGTATATTGGCGCAATTAAAGCTAATTGGCTTTCAAGTTTATCTATAGATACCATTGAAGCAATGTTGCTGCCATCATTGTTTAAATGTGGCGTAATTATTATGAGAGTACAAAACATGCCATCAATCAAGCCCCCTTTTGTTTATTGCTGGCTGTTAATTTTCCTGTTCTCATCAAAAGAACGATTGATGATCAGCAGTGTTGCCATGGTACGGGAATTCCGTACGCTACGGAACGGTACGGGATTTCCCGGACTTCACGTATGGTCCTTTCCCGGACATTCCCGCACCATACAATCCCGTAGGAAACACCTAATCACGCACCATACAATCACGCGCGCTCGTCGGTAGACCCAATTGGCCAACGCCATGTAACCCGATTGTCTTAGAACGCTTCGCGCAACACACGCAATACGGGGTGGTAATTAAAACGGCCCCTATGTTTGCGATTAATTATTATAGCCCCTATGTTTACCAATTAATTAAATAAGCCCCATTGTGAAAACGTAATTAAAACAGCCCCTATGAGTCAATATGCATCCAGATATGAGTAAGCCGATGAAAGATTAGAGCCTATCGAAAAATAGTATTGAGAAAAGGGTCGCCTCACTCGCCACAGCTTCCTTCTACTGTGTGAAGTAACGATGATAACATATCACCCACTCAACTAGAGCACCCCATGAAGACTCATATTGACCCAACCTTGACTTAGTTTTCATCAAAATCTATCATTAGCAACAACCACGGAAAACACTTGAAAATAATGAGTGAACATAACTTTTTACCGGCTGTTTGGAGTACTGAGAATTTTTTACCGGCCTTTTGGATCAAAAATTCTTTACCGGCCGTTTCGAGTTCTTTTACCGGCCGTTCGGATAAATTTCCTGCAATTTGCGCCTCTTTTCATATCTATTTTTTGATGTGATCTCGTGATCACCAACACTAAACTCATCCTTCTGTACACTAAACATGAGCATGGGGGAAGGTTGAGGGACAGTTTATATCCCCCAAAGAGGTCTCATCCCTCCCAACATACTCCTCTCCAGCTTTCAGCAAACATTTTCGTCAACCAAATAGTATCCCCTCAGTATCTGTCTCCAAGTGGTGATTGGTCGAAAGATTGGTTGGCTTATGGTGGGGCTCACCATTTGTCCCACTGTTTAATTGTAAACGGAATAAACATTGTTGTTTTTTCATTTTCCATCAATTTTCGGAGAATTTGTGCAGTTTCAGGTTACTTCCGCTTGTTTGAATTAGGTTCACCATTCACTATACAAACTGACCGTGGCACAACAGTATCGAATTTCATTAAATGCGTCAAACCTCCAACCACCACAAAAAACACTGGAAAGAGTGACCATTTAGGTCAAAATACCTCCTCTCACAGTTTTACTGGTGCCCTCGTCTGGTGGTGGGCCACAAAATTTACAACAAATGCAAGCATACACTGTTTTTCTCGTTTCTACAATACCGAGCGCGAGAAGTGTCCGGTTCTCGCGATATATTGCAGTGTGGCGCGCGACGCGCGAGACAGTGCTTGAAGATAAAGAACGGGCGTGGATCAGTGTCATCTCGCAGACCGCGCAATATTTCGCGAGACGCATTGGGATATCTCGCGGTGTTGCGCGATATTTTGCGAGATGTTACATCAGCACGGTTATCTTTTTAAGTCAAAGAATTGTCAAACACAGATAAGCAAACCAAAAGCACAAAAGCACAAATCACAACAACTACTCAAAAGATAGATCGGAATCATTATCGTATTTGTTGTCGTTATCAATTTTCTGTCGTAAACTGCGCCTGCGAGATTTGCGAGATTCCGCGCGATGATATTTACAGCCGATCTGGGCGCGCGCCTACCTTAAAGCACTGTCTCGCGCGTCGCGCGCCACACCGCAATATATGGCGAGAACCGGACACTTCTCGCGCTCGGTACTGTAGTGTGTGCAACTGTGTCGACCGATTGCCGGAAGTTTGTTCTACTCACAGTGTAAAGTTTTTCTCCAGCAATAAGAACCCTCACAGATTGCGATTTGACATTTGGGGTTACTTCCGCTGCGCGCAGGAACCTATCTTCAATTATTGCACGTATGGCAATGTACGTA
Source organism: Plectus parietinus (assembly GCA_034700205.1). Lineage (NCBI taxonomy): Eukaryota > Metazoa > Nematoda > Chromadorea > Plectida > Plectidae > Plectus > Plectus parietinus. Next base: position 3,575 of record JAQGCX010000375.1, read on the forward strand.
TGTAATAAAATATTTATCTGCAATTATTTACTTCATTGCGTCATGGTGCAGGTGCGGCCTGCGGCTCATGGCAACTGTAAGCGTTTTTACCCGTATGCTTAACCAGAGGTGGGCGTGGGGGAGGGATGTAAGTCCTTGGGGGTGGGTATATACTCCCCCCACGCCCATGTCTGGTCTGGGGGAAGGTCTTTCAGAAATTCGGATCGTTTTCCTCTGAGCGGCTTTTTCATTTCTCTGAACAGATGGAAGTCACAGGGGTCCCCCATCCACCCTATTGGCCGGATCTGGTCCCCAGTGACTTCCATTTGTTCGGAGAAATGAAAAATCGACGATAATACCAAAGAAATTCGCTGTTTTACATGTGCGTCCTTGCGATCTCTCTGATGCGCCGGAACATGTGCACAAGTTCGAGGCAATTGACTCTATAGTTGCTTTCCAGGGGGAAGTTTGACGATCTCCGTACCGTAATCACTTGCGAGCGGACTCGCTGAAACCGATTCAAACCTGGCTGCTGCCAATTCCCTTTCTGGTGCAGTGCGCACATCTGTGACTGTAAGGGCACTGATTATCGCCAAATTTGGAAGCGCACTTTCCCGAGTTCCAACTGTAGCAGATCGTCCCCTGCCCGCCATTCTGGTTGGCCTGGGCGTGGATGCTGGGGGAGCGCTGGCTGAAAATACCGACGCAGTGGGCCCGGCCGTTGTTGTGGTCCCCATCGTAGCCATCGCTGCTGTTGAACATAGCCTGCCCCCCGTGCTCCCTGCAGGCATCCGTTTTATGGGACCTGGAACGGCAGAGACTGCAGAATGTGATTTGCGCCTGATGGAATACGCGTGCAAAAAGATCCCGGTTGCGCGGCTCTGAAAAGCTGACCACTGACTGCGCGAACTCCGAGCGGAACTCTACACCATGACCACGGTTGGCGAGTTAGTGATGACGCTGAAAAACAAAATGAATTTGGAACAAAATAGTGTTTCATTCTCACGCTTTGGTGCAAATGAAATCCTTGAGGAACTCGAGCTGCTTGTACAGCTCCCACGTCGGCTCTGGGACGACGCCCCCCCCCCCGGTGCGCGTCACCTTCTGGTACTTGCTGTACAGCTGAGTGAATTAGTTTCGCATAATCGTTCACTTCTGTCGGCAATGAGCATCTAAACGTATTGTGAATTCCTATTCAAACAAACCGAACGAGCAAAGTAAACGAACTCGGTAGATTGAGCTTGTGTGCGATTGTCTCCCAAGCATATTGCTTTTGGATGACATCCTTGTAGTCCTTGTGGCGGAAGTTCCACTGAATATCACACTTCTGCACACTTTTGTACATACTCTAACATCTCCTGTTTTCAACTTTCTTCCGCCATCGCCGCCCTATGACATCAGCCATTGATTTAGAATTCGCCACGAACGTTTGACACCTAAATGCGTATGTTGCTTGACGCACAAATTGCAATTTATATTCTGATTCATCAACAGGTACCGTAATACGTATGCTGTGATTGTCTGATATATTAAACTGATGATCTACTTCTATTGTACCGCTTTTTCTTCCTCTGTGTTTATCGTTCAGCCGCTGAAACATTGATTGCTGCTAATTCAGTGTAGTACGCACGGGTATACCCCAGATAGTTAGTGATTTCTGATTGTTGAAGTCATGTTGTTCGACAGAAATATCTAATAATCCGTTTTGCAAATGAAATAAAATTATTATATTTCTAGTGACCATAGCAACTTAACTAGGATCGACCAACATTCAAGATTTTGAACGGAGTGAGCTTGCTTCATGCATACGTGCGCTCTATCAAAATGAATGACTAAACAAACAATTAAAATCTATGACAATCAATTAAATTCTGCATAAAAGAAGCTTTGTCAAAACGGAGTCAGTCTTTGCTGACCGCAATTCGAAAAATCATGGCTCTGATCAATGTTCTTCAATTATTATCGGACTTATTCATGGTGGTAACTGTGCCCATATACATCATGTACCTGATAACATTGTTCAAAAATCGCAAGAATGAAACGCTCAAGGCTCCTTTCTTCAAATTGATGTTCAGCGTCGGTATAGCCGACATTGGAATGATTTTTTCCCTAATCATGGGCAACACATTGGCTGCGTCGGGTCTGGTGCCAGAAATGTTCATCTATTTAGGCGGTCTATCATCACGATTGTATAATATCGGTCTTTATGGTTTCGCTATCGCGCAAACTATTGGTGTTCTCTTGGTGGCATTAAATCGGTATTCTGCTTACATGCTGCCACTGAAGCATTCCAAGGTAACTTACAGTTAAAAAGTTCCAATCAGAGACAAAAAAATAAATTCTCTCAGTGATAAATAATAAATATTGATAGGATTTGAGTATTTCTTCTCGCACCTACAGAAAAATTTGTTTGTTTGAACTTTTTATGTAAACATTTTTATTTGAATTTATAGACCCCACGATTCGTTGATATTATGACATTTCTTTTGAATTGCATTTATGCATTGTAATCTTTCTAGATATGGGCCGGAAAAGTAGTCAGAAATGCAATAATTGTGCAATGGTTACTGTCATTTTTTTTCATCTCCCCGTTGTTGTTCTATTACGATTTCAACATCCTGTTGGAATCTGACAACAAAACAGTTACGCTGCATTGGAATAACACCCAAGCAAGCTCAATATATACCCTTGTCAGCAGTGGATTAACAACTGGTCTAATAGCGATAGCGATCATGTTCATCTATGCCACTATTTTTCTCTCTGCTTTAAAGAGAAAGGTAAGCGAGAATAAATGTATGGTAGCAAAACAAAGCTAATTGGTAATGTTGAAATATTATGTAGAAGCCGTTATTGTATTACACGACCGACCCTATTGTATCGGAGATGAGAACCATGTTGAGAAGAAAAAATCAAATGAATATTTCACTGTTATTTTGTAAATTTACTTTTATCACTGTAAATGTTCATGGAAAATTGAAATCCAGTAAAATATGGAAAATTTTGCTTTTTTTTCATATCATTAAGACGATGAGAGCTATTTCAGATTGTCTCCAAGCAGCCCATTAGCAATACCGAGATAATTGCGTTGAAAATGGCGATCACTGGGTTCATTGCCAGTATTGGTTTAAATATCTATCTGATCGATACTTACATCTATGTAGGGTCATGGCTCCTATTTAATATCGATCTTTATGCATACGATGATATTTACCATCTCATATTCAATGTTGGAAACAGTATTTACGCGGCTGTCAATCCCTACGCGATGTTTCTGTTTTCCAGTGCTGTTCGCTTTCGTTTCGCTGAGTTGTTTTGTTGTGCTTGGCACCCCCAAAATGACGCGCAAAGTTGGGCAATTACTGCATCGCAAGTACAAAACATCATGGTTCAACCACGAAATCGGAGGGATATTTGATTTCTCATTAGAATTTGTTCAATGCAACAGTGTCTGCATGCATGTATGCGGCGATTGTGTAAATATTTTTCTGATATACCGGAATCGAAACTACAGTAAACCAGACTTGAAACAAGCAGCATTATGCATATCAAGTATCGACAGATACAATTGGTCGACTGAGCTGCTTGTTAATTAATGTGTGCAACTATGTTGACCGATTTCATGAACTTTGTTCAACACACAGCGTGTATATTTCTCTCCAGCGATAAGAACCCTCACAGATTGCGATTCGGCTATTGGAGATTATCAATGAACCGCAGTTTGCTGGCTTTATTTCAAACGCTAAATTTTTTTATTATATGGTATGTATGTATGTAGTCTGTTACGTCTTGCAAGAATTTCGGTGACGATGTACGTTTGTAAGAAATTATTTATCTGTAATGATTTATTTGATTACGTCGTGGTGCAGGTGCGGCCTGCGGCTCTTGGCAACTTTGAGCGTATTTACCCGTGTGCCGAATCTATCAAATTAAAACGGATCGTCTATTTGGAGACATTAATAGCGACTTTCATTTGCAATTACTGTGATTATTTGTCTGCAGTCCATTGAGAAATGTATCATTTGATCATTGCTGCATTAATTGTCGTGGATTTATATTCATACACGCGTTCTTAATGATTTCTCATTTAGAATGTATTTGATCATCCAAGGGAAGGAATGCATGTTTCTTGCACGAATTCATTATTGCATCTGGTGATCAAATGTGTTTTGTTTTCTGATCCGTACAATTAACACTTGAAAAAAGTTGTCTTCTTGTGTAATTACAAACTGGTAGAATGATTGAACATTTATTTTTGACATTAAGAGTGAAACAATGCCGAGTAAAACATGCAGCATGTTCAACGAAGTGCTGCACTTGACTTCGGAGTCGTACGTTTTGGTATTGCGCAGTTCGCCAACACAGCAGCATGCAGTAATATCTTCTTCGTTGATGCAACATGGACCGAACAATGAATTGTTTTCAACATTCATTTTCAGCATTGTCGCAACCGAAGATGAAGAAGTCGCCTCGCTTTAATTTCAGACAATATATTGTGGTGTTATAACACAGCATCGATTGTTATTCTCCTTTTTTAAGCCGTTCGAATACAGGTTCCTGCTGCAATTCGCCAGTCACTTTGCTATTTCGTCTAAAAAAAGGAGAATAAAAACCATTTCACCGGCGAGGGATCAGGTACTGTGCACTTTTCGTACATCTCACGTTAAAACTTTAATGATGGCATATAAAGTACTCGTAGACCTATTCTCGAGTACTGTTCTCCTGTGTTTTCTCCTTTGTGGATTGCCGATGTCAATGCTATTGAACGCGTTAAGTGTGTCTTCATTCGCAGAGTCTTTGCTCATTACTGCATATCATGCGAACATTCTCATATGAAACTCTTAATGGTTTTATTGCTTCTGCTTGATGTCAAACCCTTGAAGAATGGTATAAATATGTATGTGCGCCACTGCATTTTGACCGCCGCGGAGAAAATTTTTCAAGATTTTAATGGGACGGGGTGAAATTTTTTTATATTTGCAACTGATTGCCAGAAGATAAGCTATTTTTTGACTTCAGAATGCTTTCTCATACATAAAATACAAAGATAAAACATGTTTTTTTGTTTTATTTTATGCATACATAAAACTCTTACTTTTACTCCAGGTCCATCGCCAATGAATCGTGATCTGATTGCCTCGATTTCGCCTTCTGTTTTATGTTTTTTGCATACGGAAAACTTTTATTTTTTTGTGTGTATGTGTATAAAAATACATTTCGATGTATTTTCTTTTATGCGTTTTATGTATTTTCATGCAACACTAAGGGTAGTGAAGTGATCAGATACTGAAACGTCAGGCTCCAGAGTTGATGGGTTTCATAATTTTCAAAAACTGGAGATTTTGGCGACAGTTTGGTCGCCGTGGCTGGGGAAGGTAACTCATCCCCTTACGGCTGAGTTGGTCATTCCACCCCTACTCTATGCAAACAAGAATGAACGCTAAAATTTTCAAGAATTTATTAAAGAAACAGGACCCGACCGAGTGCCTTCAGTAGACACGGAGTAAAAAGTAGTTTTTTTAAAGGTCAAATTGCTAGCCACTGCCAGGTACTAACTACTTTGGTGCTGAGGGTTAGTGTGCTTGTGAAAAATTGAATTCGAGTAGCAAGGGAGCTTTATGGAATAGAGCCGGAGCCCTAACCTTAGGATTGCAACTTTACCCATTTGGTAAGTTTATCGTGCATTCATGTGTAACTATTACATACATTGTAATGTACAGTACAGTGCAACTGTACATGCATTCGACGAATATTTTTCTCGAATACTTTACTTGCGACAGTTTTGTCGAATTTAATACTGACAGACCCGTATTATCTTTCGCAAATAGTAAGCTCAAATTCTTGCAACAGACTCTCTGATCAATATATCGATATCAATCTCGTCTTCATCAGCTGGACAGAAGGCAGAAGATTTTCCGTATCCAGACATAGCGCTGCCAGGTAAGCTCGAATCCAGATTCGCCACAGCATCTCTGATCATTTTGTCCACATCAATATCGCCATCATTAATGGGATTATTCAATACAGACGCCGTCGCATTGTTTCCCGCACTGCCATCCGTTGATGATAGCGTGCTCTCATTTGCAATTTCCTTATTATTCTTGCCAGCATTTGCCTTTTTCTGTCTGTTCGGTTTTCTGACTATACATTTGAAGCAGAAGAATATTTTCGATAAAAGGTATCGCGCGCGGTCGTTTCCCAATGTGTGCGCGATGACGATCACAATGCCCAAAACCAAATTTAACATGGAACAGATGGAGTAGAGCGACAAGTCGGTCCGGTCCACAGCCACCATTCCGACCAGCCAGGCCGAAAAACTCAAGGGAATCACCACCATGGCGCCACGAGAGCTCGTGTATGCACTCGACCGCTTCTCTTCCACCGATTGCGGATGTCGCTTGTATTTCCCTAAACACGTCAGTTAAAGTTTTTTAGATAACCGGCAGAGGTAAACTTCTTCTAGGATAGGAGTCATTCATTACATATATCGCGATTGGGGGAGGGGTCAGTCAGGCTCAGAGCGTGACGGCAGAGAATTAATGAAATTGTAAGCTTGTCGGCACTCTTTGAATGTTGTTCCTCATGGATTATGTTTTTTGTTGGTTGAGAAACACAATAAAATTAAAATAATAAAAAATGATACTGATAGAAAATTTTACAGCATTGTGCCATAATATTTTATCAGGACATAAACTTTGCAACTTACGTACCCATTCCTGCGGCTTCAGAGATCACCAGCGCCGGCACGCAAATGATGACCGCAGGGAAAAGTTCTGCGTAAAAGTTGACGGCTTCCATATTACACCAGCAAGTGCTGTCATGGGTGTAAGTGCTGAAGTGCGTGATCGCCGTCATCGCGACTGGAATCGCCGGAATCCCAACGCCAATAAGAATATTTGAGAAACGACTCATCAACGAAACCCCGTTGGCCATGAACGTATGCACCGAATAGTTGTTCAGTCCTTCCAGGAAGAGAAAGGAGAAATGTACAGTGAATAGGTAATGGAGAATCATTGCCACCACTCGGCATTCGTCTTCGCCGAGTTTTATCGGATTTTGCGTCGCGTCTGCGTCGCAGAAAGCGGCGCTGTCTCCAAGCGTTGGAGTTCGTGCAGTGAGAATAACAATCTGGGCTGAAATTTAAATATTTCGAAAATACAGGAAGGGCAGGAATAAATAGGGATATCAATGCAAGACTGAATACTATAAGGAATACAGTGGGCTGCACTGTGAATATAATTTACCCATTCAACCGGTGCCCATATCTGTCAGTTAGGTACATTATAATTGGACAGGAAACCAAACTGACCCAAAAGCAGCGATATCTCTTCACCCATGTGCAGAATTCTTTCAGTCGAAAACTGCAGTAATATCAGAAATATTCCCAGAACGATGCACAAGCAGATGATCAAACTCATGCTGGACAGAGAAGCTGTGGTGACCATCGCTATTCGTTGGACTTTCACTGCATCTGATTGAATTACACAGGTGGTGAGTGCTTGCTCACAGAATGTTCCTGAGAAGCTGGACAGACAATCACAAGTGTAGCCATTAAAATGATCAGTGCATTTTCCTTTATTTAGGCAGGGACTTGACGCGCATTCATCAATTTCCTGAGAACAAGTGACTCCTTGCCACCCAGCGGCGCATTGACAGGACCAAGCAAGTCCAGAAATGCAGGTTCCGTTGTTTTGGCAAGGACTGGAAAGACAATTGTCGTTTTTCTTCTCGCAATCTTTTCCCGCGTATGTTGGGATACATTGACACGAGTAATCGTTCGTCGTGTTACTGTAGCTGCACAGTCCGCCATGTTGGCAAGGATTGGGCTCGCAAAGATCGGTCTCGCAACGACTTCCTGTGTAGTGAAACGGACAGACACATTGAAACTTCGCCAATTGGTTCAGACAGGTCCCATTGTTGAGACAAGGCATGGAAGCACATTCGCCAATGTCCGAAGAGCAATTTTGTCCCGTATATCCTGGTGGGCAAATGCACACGTATGAAGAATTCGCGATTCCAACTGGGGTGCAAGTAGAATTGTTCATGCAAAAACTTGACTTGCAAACATCTTTCCGTGTTTGAGTAGTCGACGATGAAGTTGAAGTTGATGATGTAGAAGTTGTGTTACCATTTGGTGATGTTGAAGTTATCAGAATTGTTGAAGTATTTGTCATTGATGTTGTCAGTCGTGAGTTTGATGTTGTTGAGCTAGGTAAAGACATTGACAATGTTGTTAACATTGCTGTTGATTTGCCAGTTGATAATAGTGGCGTTTCAGTGCTTGTTGATGTTGAAGTACTTGACGATATTGAAATTGAAGAAGTACTGGCTGAAGTCGTTGGAGGTGGCTTTGTGGTTGTCACGGCACTTGTTGAAGTCCATATTGTAGTGGGGTATGTTGGGCTTGTGCTGCTTGAAAATATTGTTGGCTTCACTGTTGATGCTGCTGAACTGATCTCTGTTGTTGGCATTGCTGTTGTTGAAGGTGTTATTATTATTGGTGCAGTAGAAGTTGAACCACTTGCTGTTGTGGAATATGAAAGTGTTGTTGTATTTGTATAAGTATTATTTTCCGTTTTCGTATTTGACTTAGTTGCAACTGAACTTGTAATAATTGATGCTGGTATTATGCTTGTTGTTGAAATTGAAGTGGTTGTCAATGTCGATTGAGTCGCTGTTGAAGTTGATGTTGTGGGCGTGGTCGTTGTAATTGTTGTTGATGTGGTCGTTGGAGATGTAGTGATTATTGAAGTTATAAAGTTAGTTGCTGTGGTCGGTGGAAAAATTATTGAAGCTGATGATGATGCTGTCGTCATCGATATTGGATTGGATGTTACCATACTTGTTGTTGAACTTGATGAGGTGGTTTTTGGTTTAAAGCTTGTAGTTGTCGATATGATTGGGCTAGATTTACTACCTGTAGTTTTTGTTGTTGATGCAGTATTAGAACTAGTCGTGCTTGCAGAACTGATTGTATTTGTCATATTTGAGCTAGATGGTGGTGATGTAGAGGAACTCGTTTTTGTTGACAATATTGTAATCGTAGTCATCGCTTTTGTAGTGCTGCTTGTCTCACTTGTGCGGATATTAGAGGTAGAAGTTACTGTCATTGTAGAATTAAATTTTGTACTTGCAGGGGCTGGAGCTGTAGCTGAACTTGTTGAAGCAATTATTATAATTGTTGTTGGAGATGTAAAAGTGCTTGTTGAGCTGGCACGCTCAGATGCCGAAGTTAAACTTGCTGAGCTTAAAGCTGTTGACTTTGTTGGTGTGGTGGTTACAGTTGATGTTTTTGCTGTGGATGTTGTTGTTGTTGGCGATTGCGTACTTGCGCTTGTTGTGGTAAAGATATGAGCTGTTGGCGTCCATATACTTGCAGTGCTGGACGTTGGTGTTCTTGTTGAAGTTACTTTAGTTGTTGAAGTTGTTGTTTTTGCATTTGTAGTTGTAAATGGAGTTGTTGTGCTTGTTGTTATGATTGGTATTATTGTGCTAGATTTACTGCCTGTTGTAGTAGTTCGTAATAAAGAGTTTGCGCTTGCCGTTTTGGTTGGAGTTATTGCAGTGGTAGTAGTGGTGGAAGTTGTTGTGCTTGTAGTTGTGGTTGGTATTGTTGCACTTGTTGTTGTGGTTGTAGTAGTGGCGGAAGCTGTTGTGCTTGTAGTTGTGGTTGGTGGTGTTGTGGTTGTAGTAGTTTGTGTTGTTGTACTTGCCATTTCAGTTGGCGTTATCGCAGTTGTAGTAGTGGTTAAATCTGGTGTGATTGTAGTTGTGGCTGGCGGTGTTGTGGTTGTAGTAGTTCGTGTTGTTGTACTTGTCGCTTCAGTTGGAGTTATTGCAGTTGTAGTAGTGGTGGAACCTGTTGTACTCGTAGTTGTGATTGGTGGTGTTGTGGTTGTAGTAGTTTGTGTTATTTCACTTGTCGTTTCAGTTGGAGTTATTACAGTTGTAGTAGTGGTGGAAGCTGGTGTGCTTGTAGTTGTGGCTGGCGGTGTTGTGGTTGTAGTAGTTCGTGTTGTTGCACTTGCCGTTTCGCTTTGATTTATTGCAGTTCTTGTAGTAGTGGTGGAAGCTGGTGTGCTTGTAGTTGTGGCTGGCGGTGTTGTGGTTGTTGTAGTTCGTGTTGTTGCACTTGCCGTTTCGCTTTGATTTATTGCAGTTGTTGTAGTAGTGGTGGAAGCTGTTCTGCTTGTAGTTGTGGTTGGTGGTGTTGTAGTTGTAGTAGTTTGTGTTGTTTCACTTGTCGCTTCGGTTGGAGTTATTGCAGTTGTAGTAGTGGTGGAAGCTGGTGTGCTTGTAGTTATGGCTGGCGGTGTTGTTGTTGTAATAGTTTGTGTTGTTGTACTTGCCGTTTCAGTTGGCGTTATTGCAGTTGTAGTAGTGGTGAAATCTGGTGTGCTTGTAGTTGTGACTGGCGGTGTTGTGGTTGTAGCAGTTCGTGTTGTTGCACTTGCCGTTTCTCTTTGATTTATTGCAGTTGTTGTAGTAGTGGTGGAAGCTGTTGTGCTTGTAGTTGTGGTTGGTGGTGTTGTGGTTGTTGTAGTTTGTGTTGTTTCGCTTGCCGTTTCGGTAGGAGTTATTACAGTTGTAGTAGTGGTGGAAGCTGGTGTGCTTGTAGTTGTGGCTGGCGGTGTTGTTGTTGTAATAGTTTGTGTTGTTGTAGTTGCCGTTTCAGTTGGCGTTATCGCAGTTGTAGTAGTGGTGAAATCTGATGTGCTTGTAGTTGTGGCTGGCAGTATTGTGGTTGTAGTAGTTTGTGTTGTTGTACTTGTCGTTTCAGTTGGCGTTATCGCAGCTGTAGTAGTGGTGTAAGTTGATGTGCTTGTAGTTGTAATTGGTGTTGTTGTGGTTGCAATTGTGGTCGGTACAAATGTATGAGTAGTTATTATTTCTGTAGTACACCTGAAATGCACGATTATAACTTGTAACCGAATTCTAAAACTAATTCTAGAGCCTAGTTCTCGAATCAGGTAAACCCAGTTCACTGCTAGTTCTTAACCAGTGATATTCAAAGCCGGCCCGATCTGAAGACCAGGCCGGACTGAAACGAAAGGACCCGGCATAGGCAGGCTCACCCCAAAAATAATTGACCAAACCCAGGCAGGGCCAGGCTGTTTTAACCAAATATTCTTATTTTCGATTATTATTATGGTATTCCAAAATTTCTTGCCGTTTTTTGTACCTTTTGTAAATTGATGTAAATAATTTTATTTTGCAGGTCTTTTTTAATGATTTTTATATCGAACGAAAGCTCTTGCTCTGCCGATCGCGTTAATATATTGATCATATATTTTCATCATTTTTTAAAGAAATTCGAGTCTCTAGAATGACTGCCGTACACCCCAGATCGAACTCAGAACGCATAGGTTCTCGAATTCAACGCTTTTCGGCACTCATTCTAAAGAACCTAATTTCTTTAAAAAAGGGATGAAAATATATGATCAATATATCAACGCGATCGGCAGAACAAGAGCTTTCATTCGATACATGAATCATTAAAAAAAGATATGGAAAATAAATTTATTTATAACGATTTTCCGAAGTACAAAAAACTGCAAGAACTTTTGGGACACCCTATTAAGATTTTTTCGATTTTATGACGATTTTAGCAATTTTCGACCAACATTACAATTTTAAGTGATTAAATATCCAAAAATATTGAGTTTTGGCTAAATTTTCACCAAATTTTTGATAGAAAGTTACAAACTTAACGCTTGTCCGGAAGGAATGTTGGCTATGCCCAGGCCGAAAAAAATTACCAGGCCTGGTCTGTGAACATCACTGTTCTTAATGGGTTACTGTATAAATTAATTGAGTTCTTTCCGAAAACTGAGTACTATTGTTCACAAAATTAACTAAGTTATTTGGCACTGAAATTAATTAACTTGTTTAACTGTAACTAGTTCTTTTCTCAAAAACACAACTTTGCTGTGATCGACGCATATAAATGACAATGGAAAATCAATGTAAAATTTTACAGTAGTCAAGTTAGTCTCTGAAGCATTGTCTACCAAATTTCAATTTGATCCGATTGAAATTGACCAAGAAGTAGCGATTTAAACACCCGAAATTTACCGTGACCGACCCTATAGATGAACGAGAATTTTTAAAAATTTGAACAAGAGACAGGTACTCAGCCTGATTATTTGAATAGAGGGAAATTCGACTCAGTTACTGTTAGAATACTTGATGTTTTCACATTCAGCTAAGAGGGGCCTATTTCATAAAACACTTGCAAATTGCAGATTGCAGTTTCAATCTTATTGGTCTCCATGGAAATGCGTGCAAAATCATCGGTGGCAGCGTTTTCATGGAAACGACCAAGGAGATTGAAACCACAAGTTGCAATTTGCAATTGCAAGTCTTTTATGAAATAGGTCCCTGATCAAACCATCAAAGTCAACGCTCGTACAAGGCTCCCGTATAGCCTGGATCGCAGTCGCATGCTTCAAACAATCCATGGCAGGTTCCATGCGTTCCGCACACGAAGCAGGCATTTGATTTCGTCGAAAGACAAATGACACAACATATAATCAGATACAGCCACAAGTGCCTCAGAGAAGACAACATTGTCACAACACGAAACTGATACAAACTACAACTGACGCGAAGAACAAAACGTCAGGTGTTCAGAGATCTTTCTTTCACAACAAATGGCAAAGAGGTCAGTCAACAGAATTAATCGAAAAAAGACCAAACAATGCAACAACTGAAGCTGTCGTAATTGGTAAATGCTGCATTCAAACCATTGACGCATTGTTGACGGCGACGGTTTTAGCTCGCTGTCTGCATGTTTATGGCGCCACATACTAGCTGATCATGCTTCTGGGTGGTTGTCAACCTAGATGTCTGGTTCAGTTCAGTAGAAATATTCAAAATGCATCGACAAACTAATTGTTTAGTCTGCGAATTGTTTCAGTCTCAGTTCGGCTCCTCATCATGCGATTATCTTTCCATGACTCATACCAGGTCCGACTTTCGACTTTCCATGACACTCTACTGCGACATCCTGAAACAATGTTGCGTTCATGCACTTGTCGAAAGAACAACCGAAGCATACATAAACAGCAAAATTTTTTAATCGTTTGGTGGCCACTGAATGCTGAAAATGTTCCCCTATGGACAGTGAATGATAAAAGAAGCTGATAAAATTCTCCTTCTCTGATGATAACACTCTCCGCTTGTACCGTTTATTTGTATCCCAATCAATGGAACACTTTCAAATGCACTTTTCCGCACTATATGAAGCAGTTCATGTGTCAGCATATTGTTGCTGCAGCTGTGCTAAACGAGTTCACTTTCATTCGCTGTAGAAACCGAAAAGCCACCGGAGCTCCGCGTTTCGATTAACTGTTCTTGTTGTCTGTTATTATTGTTCGCACATTCAAAGATATGTTCCTTATTCGAAATGCAACTACATTGCAATTTTTGCAGAATAGTTTTCCAAGACATGTTCAACCAAGTCTTTACTCGCATTCTTATGTGATATTTCATGTCCTTCTCAAAACTTGCTCGCTGCTTAATTAAATAGCTACCATTCAAATATTCTATAACTACAAAGACTTGAAAAATTTTGATCAGAAAAATTTTAAAGGATAGAATGCAAATTTATTTAGGGTCCACCGAATGGGATCATGGGGCATTTTCAGCATTCTGAAGGGACAAACAATTTTCACCGATTAAAATTTGTATTAATTTTAATATATCGACCGAAGGGCCGCGTCACTAATAACTATTCCTATCTGAATGAAAAAATCCTTAACAACAGGGTGCGCCAAAAGTATTGTCCCAATTTTTTCAACGACCATTGATAACTGACAGTAATTGGCATTTAGACAATCTTAGGTGCATTCGATAGCCCTTTTAATTTTCTATCAAAAAATATCTGTTTTATAAATTTTCATTGATAGAAACAAAAGTTACATGGTTTGAAAAAAATGATCAAAAAATGAAAAATACGGAGGAAAGTTTCCCGCCAGATGACTGTAGATTTTAACGTGAGCACCCGATTTTCTGCCCTTTGTTGCCAATTGAAGCAGAAGTTCTGAGCTTTCAAAGCAGTAATTGATCTTTCAATGAATCGCGACTTGCAGAATAGCAGAATTGCAAATTGCAGAACACGTGCATTGGTCGTTGCCATGGAAACGCA
>JAQGCX010000376.1:0-17676 GCA_034700205.1 Plectus parietinus
ACGATGTGCGGACAGAACGATGCACCTTTGCGGCGAGAAGGACCCGTGCGCTGCAAAATCGACTTTCATAAGCGCACTTTTACAAACCCGTCAATATTGTGTTTCAGAGAAAAAATTAATGAATTATATGTTGAAAGCGACAATGATTAGTACAAAAAATTCGACAATAATATAAGACAAGAGCTATATTCTTAATTTACCGCGAAGATAAAATAGCTCGAAAAGAAACGACCGTACCGTCACTCCATTGATGATGTGCTGCGCGCGGCACTTGTTCTCCGTGTGGGTGCCAGAGACGCATTGGTTGCTCTCCACACACCAGTCGCACGGGAAGTCGCTGCTCACACATCCGCTGCACCCTTCGTAACGACCGCAGTCGTAGAATGTGAAGTTGGTCGAGGCCAGCGGCGGGCCGTTGTCGTGGATGACCGACAGGCGCGCCAGCAGACTGTGCTCGCCCGGCGGAATGGCGGGCAGACGCGGTGTCGCTGGCGTTGGACAGCGCAGAGCTCCGTCCCCATCCGCCCCCTTCGACTCCGCCGCCATCGTCAGCTCCTACAATGCAGCGCAATGATAGAAACTATTTTATCACACACGATAGAGTTAAATTACTTGATACGCACAACCAATATACATGAAGAGGCGCCCTGACCCGTCACAAACGCGTTTCGCAAGAGTCTCAAATTAGTTGCTGGCTCATCACAGCAATAAAGCGGACTCACTCAACAAAAAGAACACCAATCCGATCTTGCGCAATTGGCCATTCAAAAAGTTCCCGCATTTATTTTAAATCTGTTTCAGTTCTCCAAACTGGAGCTATTGTAAACAACCTAGAAATTTGCATTTGCTAAATGATTACCTGTCCATTGGGAAAGCGAAATTGGCAGGTGAGATCACCGGCAACATTTGGCAAGTTGTCGAGACGAACAGTGAGGAAGCTAGCGGCGGTGATCTGGAGCTGGTCGGGCTCGACGGAGCTGATGGTGGTGCACTGGCCAGTCTTGTAGCTGAGCCACTCGGTGGCGCTGCTGGTGGAGGACGAGGCGACGCCGGTTTTTCGACAGACAGACTCGGGCGTGCACTTGTTGTCGAGCACGCACCAGCCGCAGTACGGGTCTCGTTGTTCCAGACACGTAGTGCACACCGCTAGTTCGTCGCATTGACGCACTTTCACTTTACTCACCTGCAAAGAAACTTCATCGTAAAATTCAGAATTCTTCTACTTTTCAATCAACTCAGTTTACGTTATTAAGTCATTTGCAGAATACGTTCCTTTGCTTTCTACTTTTATACTCATCATTTCTTTGACGGTAAAGAGGGCACTATAGAAAGCACCGTAACTCAGAATTTCAGATCTGCAATAACGACCAAATATCGTTGTGGGACGGTTACTAGAAATTTATTTAAATCATACGAAATAATGATACTCAATACAATAAATTCTCGATTTTGACAGCACGCGGGATTTTCGATCGCTTTCCGGTTAACCGTTCGAAAAATTCTGACTATTTGTTCATATTGACAATCTATAATGGCAAATCAATCGAGAACGTGATCAATACGCGCATGATTATGAGTCAAGCGAAACACATTATCGACGGGTAACAAAACTGCGTTACTATTGAACTGTGCAATTTTCCCGATCCTAGCCGGACTCGTTCCTCCCCCACTTTCCCGTGCGTCTTTCCCTCCCATTCTAAACGTCGCCAGTTCTTGTGAACATGTCAACGGCCAGCGAGTGTGTGTATTTGCTCGTGGTAAAACAGCGCGCCGCCCGATCCATCATCATCGAGGAGATGGAAAAAGTGCGGACACCGCCCGTTTTCTGCGAGTGAATGTACACAACAAACTTTCGCCGCTAGCGATTGCATGTAGAAGTCGGTGCCAGGTGCCTTTCAGGCTTCAGCGCCGGTGTAATTCCGTACGATCAGTGCGTACACACGATGGTGAAGTGAGATTGAACGTGCATAGCTCAATCCCCGACAACACGCCAGTCACTTCGCGACCAGTGCCACTCTGAAGCGCAAAGGCGCCGCCACCCGCCGGTCCCCGTGGCATTCGTCCGGGCAATCGAAGATTGGACGGCCGGTCGCATTCGCCCGAGGTCCTCGGCACCGCCGCCCACTAATCAACAATCGATGACGCCGCGTACGAATTGACCGGCCTAATCGGGTGAGTAGTGACCGCCGACACACATAGTCCCGCTCGCCTCTAAACGGCTCAGTCCCCGGTTCAACTAATTGAATCCGGTCCAGTTCCTACAATCTCGGACCCCAATCAATCACCAGCCGGCTGGTCAGTCGACTCTATCGGCTATCATCAGATCGTTTGCTTCATCCCTTTTTGCCCACCCGATGCAGCCAATCAAGACAGACGCGCTTACTACTGTACTATGAGTTGCCCACTTCAAACGCGACACACAACTTCTTTTAATTCGATCTGGGCCAGACGCCGTTTTTAATCAGACACACTTGTGCTGCTGACCACCCTCCACTCGATCTTCGCGTGTCCGAACACTTCAGATAACATTTGCATACTTGAGCGGTCACTACAACGAATAGCAGGCCGCCGAGACCGGTCAGCTGCGAAGCGAACGAATCGAAAATGGAGCTGTCCACCAGTAAAATCAATTAAATTTTGTCGCAAACTCACTGAATCAGGCGTCATGATGTACAGGGACTCTCCATTACTGTCCAGCTCCATATCCTGCAGAATTGGCTTGCCAGGACTCACTTCGATGGTACGGTAGACGAACGCTTGATCTTTACGCTCAATTACAGCCTAAAAAGCGAGAAATGCATCGTAACCATCAAAAACTCGTCAATAATGTTTTTGTTAGCATCCTGCAATCATAACTTTCCACTCCCCCAACCTATACCGCCATAAATTGACGAGAGCTTATCAATGCTGCGTAATATTCTGATCATGCGTTGCCAATCCCCGTTCACTTGAATTGCTTTCATCAATTGTCGCTCTTTGTGTTTCAACACCGCCTGCTGTAATAACAGCCCCCACCCACCGCACCGCAACAACTTAGCGTGGGCTTATCAATACGGAAATATCTCGGGTGTGGCGCACAATGCTGCCGCGTGTTGACTTTGCCTAAAGCTGGCCGGTAAACGGGCTGACTCAAACGAATTTATTCGAGTCAGTGGCGCCGGTTTGTCGGAGCATGCCCATAATTTCAATATCGAATGTGAAATTGCGTCACATAAACTAGTATATGACACTTTTAGTACAAACGGCGCACTTTTGGCGCATAAGTATCGAAAATACGCGTTGAGTGAAACAAGTCTATTCTGGAAGATGACAAATAAGAGATGTTTGTGCGCAAAAGAGGCAGCCCATTGCGTGACGATCTAAATTCAATGCACATCCCGTGAATTGTACTTCTTCAAAGGTCACATCGACCATGACGTGAATGCGACTGTAATCGCCTTTGTGTCCCTCTACTCCCACTAAAACTGTCCCATCTGTTGACAATGTGTTGGTGACTCAACATCCCGGTTGCCAAATGGCGCCAAGTTGTCGCCGTTCCTCTAATATCGGCTGCGTTCCTTGCATATTATGGTCGTCTAGCGCTAATAAACCCCCAGCAGTCACCCGCCCGCCCCGATCAATCCAGAGAAAGAAAGAGCTCCATTAAGCGCGTTGCCCACTTGGGCGCTTGCCACGCAAACGACGAATAAAGGCCGAATGACCCTCCAATAATGCCGATACCACTAACGACCGCGTGCTACGAAAAACGTCCGCTCGTCAATGCGTAGTCGAATTATTGATCGTTAGTCGTCCGCGCACAGATTTGCGAATCGTCGCGCCATTCGCCGCCATCAACGCTGAGTAGCTCGTTAGTCGGCCCCGGCCCGGTCGACCGCCACAATGAACAAGACCGTTGACGCGAAACCCCAAATCGGAAACAGCGCACAAGAGGCAGCCGCGATTACGCAAACGATCCGATTCGAATCGATCGCCGCTTTGATGACGGCTCGACCGCCATCATTCCCCCACGGAGACGAAAAGAGCAGCTTACTCGTCGAATTAGGCGCTTTCCTAGAGACTGCATCAGCGCGAAAATAGACCAGAAGACGCAAATCACTAGTCTAGACTGCAGAATAAAAATCGCAAAGCAAATCGCAGTGATTCAATATTGTTTGTTGCAACCAATCAGTGAATCACGGAGCAAGCTTTGGCATCAAGAGCGCTAATAACAACAACGGTCCGCTGACCGCTTCGCACTTAAATGACTGAATGAAACGCTCTAATTTGCGCAACCCAATCCATTGAATTTTGCAATGAGACGCACCTTTAGCAGTCGACCGTCTTTGGTGCCGATGAAAGCGACGGTGGCGGCGTGGGTGGTGTTCGTGGCGATGGAGGCGTACTGCGCGTCCTTGGTGGTCAGCGCCGCGGTCGCCTCGACGGCGATCTCGCCGCCGATGTAGCTGTTCACGTCCTTGCCGCATACCACCTCCTGTCCACTAAAGCGCGTCGACAAGCACTTGTCCGTCGATTTGAACCACGGCAGATTCTGCAAGATCACTTTGCTAGAACTTAGTTTTTATTTATTTTCTTTTTTTTGATACTAGTTCTATACTAACTCGTACAAGTTCGCATTGCTGATCGCGGTAGTTTGAAAATTTATCATTTATGAACAACACAATCCGGACGGGTTCAGCTGAACCGCCGAAATACTTGCAATTTTTCGCGAATTGGTTGAATAGTAAACAAAAAACGTCGTCTAACGAGGTAAAGACGCACCTTGGACACTTCGCCTTTGAAGCAGAGTTCGATGTTCTCGAGGAACTTGGCCTCGACCTGCTTGAGGGAGTAGACGCACATGGCAGACTCCCTAGTGGGCGCGTTCTTCTCGCTGCCGCCGGCGCCACGCACGAACACGGCGTAGATGACGTCGTCCTCGGTGCTCACGCCCAGGCTCTCGGCGAGGTCGTAGCCCGGCTTGCCCAGGTACACGTCGCTCACCAGATTGTACGTTCCGTCCTTGTCGCTGCATTCCAATGGTACCTGCAAACAAAATCGTAGATTGTACTCGTGATTTCTGCGAGAGTTAACCGGAATTGAAACAGAAAGAATGATGCTCATGGAACAAACAGAAAGAATGATGCTCATGGAACAAACTAATTTTCGCTGCTTAAATATCATTGAGTATCAATTATTACTATGATAGAGCAGGAAACAACCATTTCTGCTAATGGTCACGCAACGAAATTGGTCGCAAATGTTACTATGATAGAAATCACGAGTATACTATGCAGCAGTTTGCCCCTTTGTTTTTTTTTGTCCAGTTTCTATTCTACTGCTCAGCGCAATCCTGACAGAACTATTCGTCGCGTGCAAATATCAACAATCAACTACTGGACGGCGCTAAGTGCAACTCGCAGAAAAAAGTGACAAAAGCTGTTCTTATGCGCACCTCGGTGTAGCTCCAGAAGTGTTTGTCGCCTGTGCAGACCCTGACTAGCTTGGAGATGATGGGCCACTGCGCTGACGTGCTGGCGCCCTTGGGCTGTCTCGTGACGAAGTAGGCGAAACGACCGCTGTGGAAGCCGCCGACGTAGTCGATCTTGTACTGGCCGCGGTAATTGCGCTCCAGCTTCAACTCGGTGCCCGTCCCCACGCCCTGCACGGCCACGTCGAACAGACGCTCGTTGTCCAGACTCAGCGAGGCTACCGTCGGAACCTGAAAAGCATACATTTTACTTATTTTTCCATCAATATTTCAACCATATTACTATTATACAACACAAGATTACTATTATTGCAACCCTCTCGTTCTACCTCATCGAGATTAAATATTTTTATCAATCATTCGAGAAATTGATTGGACTGTTTGTCAATAGAAAATGAAAGAACGATGTAATTAAACATCTAAAGCACATGTTACTAATGTGCTGAACGCATATTGTGTCGTGTTTGTGTCAATTTCACCTTGCCCAGTGCAAAAATAGCGACCCATGGGTTGCTATTATTTCAACCCTTCCATACCCTGGGTTACTATTTCTTAAAAACGGTATTTAATATTAAGCCTAGTCTAATTTATGCTTGGAAATTTCAATATTCGTCAGATCTAAAAAAATGAACACAGAAAATGTCGTGATAAATCGTCGACAACCACAAGGCGCGTCCTCACTCAATCCGCATCAAAAAGCACACGGCAATTTGGTCTGAATACTAAAGAACGTAGACCACTAAAAATGATTTAAAGTGAAAGTTATTCAGCGCGTGAATACCAACGTATCTCTACGCCCAAATTAGGTCACTCGATCTATCACTATTACCGGCTTCGCTCACTGTCCGCGAACAAATTCCATTGGAAAAAGATGCCAACGCGAGAGAAAGTATTGGGTCAGAGGTTCAACATGAATGCAAACGTGAACAACTCGTTCTAAACGAAAAGGAAATGGCAGAATAATTGCAGCCCTGAATTTAAACTAAATTGTACCGGTAGAGTTTAACGATTTTACTGAAAATAGTTCACAGTTGACTGATAAATAAACAAACGTACGTCGTCGCGGAAATGTCCGGAGTTGGTGACGTAAGTACTGGCAACATAGAGGACATCGGGTGCGGGTCCAGTGCCGTCGACGGGTCCCTGCGCGACGAACGCGACGCTGGCAGACTCGCGATCGTTAGCGACGATCGGCTGAGACTCTTTGGTGATGTCCGTCTGCGTAATGTCATAGAGATTCCTGAGCCGACAACGACCTTGGAAGAGACTTGTGCACTCGACTAGCTTCGACATCCCCACGTATACCGACAGCGACTTGGTGTACGCGTTCGATTGAGTTCTTCGCGCTGCACAAGCGCCTCGGCCTGGACAGTCTACTGAATCGTCCTCCGGTCCTGTAGACACGCGAAGGCGCATCTTCAGCGTGTCTTCGAATAGTTCGTAGAGATTGTTCACGGCGCCTACGTACACTCGCCCCGTCGAAGGGTCCACTACCTGCAAACAAACATTTTTACACGACTCCGCACGTTTTTCCTCCATTACTAACTCTTTCTACGAAAAGTTCGAGGAAATGCGCAAATTTTCCCCACTTTTTCATTCAAACAAATATATTTTTACGACCGGAATAGGCAAATCATGTAGAAATTGCCGCAATCTTGAGGCGATGACAGTGACACTGACCCAGCAGCCCCAATATCGCGCCCACCCATTCAGATGAAGAATGCCCCCCCCTCCCCACTCAGTGTGCTCCCCCTCGCCCCCGAATCTAACGGAACACGGCGAAAATGGCTGGAATTTCGACGGACCACCGAAAAACAGGCCCGATTATTTCAACTCTGAAAACCGAAATGGAATTAAGTGAATTCCTAGGTATGTCCCATGTGTTTTCAGAGAGATGGACCGAAACGTCAAGAACAAGGCCCAACTCAATCATCAGCGAAAGTGGTTCGTAGTGGCCGGTCGGGCGGGCGGTGCAGTCCGACAGGCCGAATCGCCCGTGGTACAAAACATTCGACGAATGTCACTCATTCACCCGGCAGATAAAGAGGCGACACGTACCATTTTCTCGAACGGCATGCCGTCCTGCGCTGAGTTCGGGTTCTCGAATTTGGCTTCGATGTCGTTGGTCGCAATGACCAGTGACCAGAAGTGGGAGATGGCCATTAGCAGCCCCAGCAGAGTTCGCCAGGACGCGCCCATGGCGACGTCGTGTGGCTACGGGGAGATGACTCGCAAGGCACAGTGGCGGCGATGAATAAGCGTCGCCAGACGGAATACAATAACAAGACGAGAGCGCAGCAGAGGTGGCGGTTGCGTCGTCTGTCGTCTGTCTATCGTCCGCGTGTCCACCGCGTCACGTCAGGGCAGCACTCGGCGAGTCGCAGAGTTAGTAGCTAGCTCGGTCGCGGGTCAGCCCAGCTCTTCGACTCGGCGCTGTCGGAGCAGCATAATAAAAGAAGTCGCCGGCGAGGCCGCTCGTATATCTGAAAAACGATCGCCAGTTAGTGATCCCGGCTATTGCATGCGTCGCGGTCTTCAGTTCTCGCGATCACGAGACGCTAGCGAGAATAGAATCCCGAAGAAACCACCACGACTACAAGTGAGGACAGCGAGGGCAAACGCGCCGCACCACGCCAACCTCCCTAAAGAACCTAACTCGATCTGACAACTGCACAGAGCAAAGGGACTGCAATGCATGACAGTCGACAAGGAGAAGGCGAGTCCCAGCGCACGTGCGTCCTTGCGCGGAGATTCATACTTTCGCAATTAAACTGACAAACGATGGAACAAGAGAACGCGTGAGTGGTGGAAAGTTGTGAAACAATTGCACATATACCAGCAATCCGGACGACCTCCCGCGACTTGGAATGCGCCAGTCGTCCCTGGGGCAGAAGCGACCGAAGCGACACGAACGGCCAGCGTCGCGATCCTTCCCGTGCCGACGGGCAGATCATCGTTTCATACGCGGGCACAGAGAGAGAGAAGAAGTGGGGGGAAACCGGACGGGACGACACTCTTGTCGTCGCCTTTTTGGATACGCCGTCGTCAGAGATGGCGGCCAGAGTCACACCGGGTATGAGAGCGCGCAAGTGCGCGACAAGAGGGGGAAGAGACGGCGGCGGGCAACGGACGCGCACGGACACCGCCTGCGCCGACAGAAAGTGTGGCTGGGCGCCAGTCGGGCGCTCGATTCATCACTCACTGACGCGTCCGCGACCATCCTGAATCTGATAACCATCGACTGGATACATACCAACCATCGTAATTAACGCCGTGGGTGCACTCTTCTTCTCTCTCTCCTCTGGAAAAAACCACACCAACCACTTCCGTTCTATGGAAACAAGTTGTTTTCACCACTACTGCGCCTACCTATATGCAAACGCTCACGGAACAAGATTGAATTAGAATCGGCATTGGTGCTGGCTGGATTCAATAGACGCAGCAGACAGGTAGATCAATTAATGGACGCTGCAGTGGCTCCGCTCCTTGTCTACAAGTCGTAAATAAATGTCTTGCACAAAATATAGCGCTGTCCAAGGCGGGTCGAGTCTAATAAAAGCCGTCATATCACCGCAAAGACCGACATTACGACAGAAAACAAGTCATAAATAGATCTAAGCGCGTTAGGCAGCAAGCTGGTGCCGGTCAAGACGGGCGGCATTTCTGGCGTCGGGCGATAAGCGTTCACTGCACACCCATAGCCATTGACCGCCGATCGCGCTGCACATTCCCTAGTCGGCGATCGAGCGATCGGCGCTTCGATAGCTGAGACTGAATGGCCGCAGAATGCCCGTCGGGGGTGGGGGCGCAACCCCGCCGTGCCACCCGCAGCCACTACCCATACGGCGCGCAACCGCCGACGACGACGACGTTTCACTCGATGTCCGATCAGTCCTGGGCTTGCGGGTGGGGCGCCGAGTATTTGGCGAATAGACGGGGGAAATAGGGAATAAAATGGCCGATGAATAATAGATATTGTTGTGCCGGGCTGTTGGCCGTCGGCGGGCGCATCAAAGCGCCCGTCGTCGTTGACACCTGCGCCTAGAACGGCCGGATCGGCGGCCGGCCACCTCGACAAAAGTTACACACAAATGCGAGCTTTTGTCCCCCACCCGCGCCGTCCGCTGCGCCCGGGCACACACGAGAGGGAGCGAGAGACCAGCCGGCCGAATTAACCGACCACCCATCGAGCGATCGGGTAAAGGAGAGGCAAACAAGGCGTCGAGCGAGGCGTCAAGTGGTCGTCCTACTATTTCTTCTTCTTCCGCGCGGGGCGAGTAGGGCTCGTGGGCGCTGGCCGTCGGCCGTATGAACAAGCCAGCAGGCTGACCTACTCTCTCTCTGACTGCGGCGGCTGAGCTCAAACGATGGCCGTTGGCGACTGACCGCCGGCTCTCGGCTCTCAGCCCCTCCCTATCCGCCAAATAGGATTTACCCACGCGGACCAGGGTTCGCACGGCTGTCAACCGGTGTGTAAGCCGTGATCCGATCAGACGAGTCCGTCCAAGTCGCAGCTGACAACTCCATTCATCGGCGCAAAACGCCGTCGCCGTCTGCCCGGGTAAATCGACCGGCCTGCCAGACAACTCGTCCACTTATCGACCACGATCAATTCCGGTCCCACAGAATTCGAGCCGATCCACTGATTCGATCAAATTGGTCATGTTTTTCCATCTTTTCCATCAGCGACTGTGCCAAACAGCAAGCGGAAATATTGGAAAGTGTTCCAATATAATTGTGTCCATACGACAGCGACGGAATGGAAATTTGCAGCAGCAGGAATGCGACAACCGCACGATGACCACACACATGCGACGAACAAGTAGAGGCGCAGCATGGCTCCGGCGTAGTGCGACCGTGACCCGCCGCATGTCGCCCGGAGCGGGCGTGCCCGTAAATCAGCCTTGGGCGGGTGATTACGGCTGCGTAATTGCCTGAGCGAATGAATCGCCCCTAGCGCCTCCGGGGGAGTGTGCGCACTGACCACTGGCTGACCGCCATCGGCCACTCAATAAGAGTCGCGCCAATCCCACGGCACCCGTCTCTCGCATCGCAAGCAAATCGACGAGCAATAACACGCCGACCGACGATGACACCAGCAGGGGGGCCGCACGCTCGGTCCGGCCTACAACTACTACTACTACAAGCGCGCGACACCAGGGCCATGCGAGTACGCACCCACTAACTGCGCGCACCGTTCGTCACAGTGCGAAACAAGGCGGCCAGGGCCGACCGCGCCTCTCCATCGCTGCTGCCCCTCTTATTGAGCCGATACAAAGACCGACATACGCGGACATCTGCCTCCATCGCGCGGTAATCCCTGACGATTTCGGACACGACAAGAGCACGCCGCGCTCAAGCGACCCCTCAGCGAGACAATGGTCACATTGACAGTAAACACCAGCGAGCAGCTAGTAGCCGCTACTTGTGTTCCGCCGTGTCCACGCGTCTTGTGTGAGTCAGCGGCTGGCAGGCGCTTATCACTCAAAAACGACGATCGCTAAGCGGTGCGGCAGCGCGCGTGGCGTCGACCAGTCGCGACTGCGAGCTGATCGACAGGCGTGAAGCGGCGGCGAGCTACAGGGCGGGGCTTTCCGGCCAACGGCCACTCCTCTCCTACCGGCGGCAAAGATCTGTGCGAAAACGACCGGTCACAGCTGCCCACGGCCACGCGTTAATTGATGGGATTCGGTTGCATCATCATCTCGCCGTCCGTCCGGTCAGTGAGCGCAAACGCGCAAAGAGCCGTTAACGGGTGTGCGGCGGATCAGCCGACGATCGCCGCCAACACGAAGGAAAACGGAGCCGGTTGAGCGCGCTGGTCAGTCGGGGTCGACGAACAAAGCGGGCGGCAGCGACCGGTCAAAGAGCTCGACGAGCGTCGTCGCGCCTGTCGACTGGAACAAAGCCGAGCAGAGCGCGCGCTCGCGGCGCCTCGACTCCCACGGCGCACGACCGCCGCCTCGGACCACCCGAAACCGCTCTGTTGACCCACCGGATTCGAACCGGACCGCGCGAGTGACCGGCACATCCAAGAGTGCGCCCGACGCGGCCAGAGACAAAACTAAAAGCGGCGTCGTGAGGCAGAATGAAAAGCGCCGCCAGCGGTACCCGCGAGGAGGAGCGCAACAAGGAGCGTAAGAAAGAAGGTGGGAGAAAAAGAGCGAAAAAGCGGCACATTCCAGGACGATGAAGGGCGTACGGCGCGAGTCGGAAGGGCGGTCCGTCGGCCGTAACGACGGCGCCAGGGCGATAAGACGATCAAACAATGCGCCGTCTTTTCGTCGCCCGCCGACGCATCAGTCGCGGAGCGCCGCGATCAGACAGACGGCCATCGGCGTCGGATGCGACTCGGTCGGCGGTTGGCGGTCGACGCCAGACAGTCACTTGCCGTCTCTCTCTCTATCTATCTGCACGCCTTCTCCTTCGGCGTCGTCGCCACCAAGGCGCCCGACGCCCCATGATAAGCTGAGTGAACGGGGGAGGCGGCGCGAACGACGACGTGTCGTCGCCCGTCGCGCAATTGCCCCGTCCGAAATTGCATTCTCCTCAGGCGCCACTGCCGCGCGATGATTCACTTGATCGGCCGACTACCTGTTTCAGCCGGCGCCAACACAGCCCGCAGCCCGCAATAGATTCCCACTACTCGTTGTAGGCTCATGGAATCAGTAAAAGCGATTATCGCGGTCATATCACAATTACCTTTAGCGACACTAACCAGTGCAAATATGTCATCCAACCTGCCTAACAGTGAGCGACAGGCGCACAAAGAAACAAGAAGTGGGCGTAACCTGAGTCCGGCCTGTCAATGTCTTAAACTTATGTTCAGCGATGGGGAGAACTGGCGAGAGTGCAAAGGATTCACGATTGTTTTTCAACGAAAAAATCTTAAGACTACCTGCTGGCGGCAACATCATTTCGAATGCACAAAAACATTGCAAAATGCAAAGCTATGCCTGTTCCGCTGAGCTCAACAGCCGCATCTGCTCGCCAACTGAATTCACACACACTTTTTAACTGACTGCAAACAGACGAAGTCAACGTTTTACAATCGCTGCTACATGCAGATAACCATAAACCTTATCAAGCGACTTCTTTATTTATACGACCCGGAACAGTTTGTCATGAGCCGCATTGAACAGTGGACCTACCCAAACCTAGCCAACTGACTCTTGGACCGGTTTCTAACTGGTCGTGCCCATTCAGAACGCGCTGTGCGTGAGGGCTGACACCCCCTCCCGTCCTGCCATTGAGAGAAAGGAAGGGAGAGACGGACGATTCATTCGACCTGTTCCAACGGCGCGTCAGTCGCCGCCAATACACACGAGCACAGATCTGGGCGATTTGACTGCGCAGCAACCCATGCAGCAATGAGCAATCCATGCACTGGTCAACAAAATATATTCCGCCTTGCAAAAGCAGAAAAACGTTCTGCCAACGAGCAGTCGATCTGCAGAAGAAGAGCAGTTGAGCGCCGCCGTTGGCCTACAGATTTTTCAGCTGCCGGTCCGGGGGAATGCATTGAGCCCGGTCGCGAGTATAAGCGGACCAGACGGAATGCTGAACGAGCGACCGGTTCTCGGCGTTCCGTCGAGCGGCGATCGGCACCAGTTTACATGAGAACTCGGCTCGCGATGTCCGAGCCGAAGCGAACGCGCGGAAACGACCAGATGAGCGCGCATTTGGACGCGGCCGAAAAAGCAGTGGAAAACGTCACGGGGGGATTATGCGCGGACACGCAGAGACCTAAATAACCAGCGATCGCGACGTCGCAGCGTCGGACAAGACGAGAATGCATGACCAATTACTTGTCGGACGAATGGACACTACGCAGTCTTCCAGCACCGTCAACACAGCCGCTTGGTGGGGGGACCGCTGGACGACACCGCTGGACGACACCGCTGGACGACACCGCTGAACGACATCGCTGGAAGAGACCGCTGGACGAGACCGCTCGACACATGTGATGAGAACCGCTCGCCTGGGATGCGAGCCCGCATGAGCCCAGCCATCCGTTGCTCGCAACGTACTGGGGTCTATTTCACAAAGGCACAGAAAAATATTTCTGTGGGCAGAAAACATATTTTTGTGGCGCGTCGCACTCTGACAGCTCGTTCTTCGCGAAAACTCAACCGTTTGAGCTGAGCTGAGCCTAGACTTTTTGGATAGAGCAGGATATCGGCTACAACATCTCTAAAAATGACAGTATTTCATATTACTGTTAGCGGGAATTCAAAAGTATTTTAAGTATTTTTTGAATTCCCGCTAACAATAACATGAAATACTGTCATTTTTACAGATTATGTAGCCGATATCCTGCTCAGGCCCGACTTAAGGGTCCGGGGGGCCCTGGACCTTTTTTCCTGAAGGGGTTCCTGAATACCGCCGGAGGCAAAATTTTTTGCATTTTTACTGCCAGAGGTAAAATGCTTTGCAATTTTTACCGTCGGAGGCGAATTTTTCGTGTTTTTTACCGCCGGAGGCGAAATATTTTGCATTTTTTACCGCCGGACGCGAAATGTTTCAGCATTTTTTACCGCCGGAGGCAAAAAATTATATATTTTATCGCTGGACGCTCCTTTTTGGCTAGCTGGGGGCCCCTTTCGGCGGTCGGGGGCTCCCCCTTACATGCGGAGCTGGGGGGGGGCCCGGACCTTAAGGTCCAAAAGATCCATCGTTAGGCCGGGCCCGGGCATAGCCATATAGACGACGGTTGTGTTGATTCGAAATTTATTTTTCGCGCAATTCGATGCGGAAAGCTTTTCGTGCGGATAAAAATTTTGCAACACGGAAATGAATTTGGGCACTTGAGCGAAATTTGAGCACTTGAGGAAATAGCGAATTACTCTAGTTAGTACACTAGCGACTTAATCTATGTATAGAATAAAAATATTGAAAAGTAGATCTGATAATGTCAAATCGAGACACCAGCACTTCAGCATTTGCCGTGCACTATAATGTCAAACCACGAAACAGTCAAAAATTTATAGAAAATGTTTAGCTGATGTAGTTTATTGAATGTGTTTGTTTGTTTATTCGGCATATATCATCAAACAGTATCTAGCCCCGATGACAGGATAAACGATAGTGCCCACCGCATTGCAACACAACGTAAAAACATAAAAACATAAAAATGTAATGCCATTTTATTATTCAAAGGCCAAATGGGGTTGCATACAGGAACTAGAAGTGGCTTGATAGTTTCAGATTTGATAAGTTATTTAATAATTTCCCCGGTTTTGATTAAGTTTCGGAATTGTTTGAGATTTTGTTCGGTAAATAATTGAGGTACTGCATTCCACAGACCGATCATGACAGACAACGCAGTTTTTTCACAATCCACGCGGCGGCTGTCTATCGGAGGGACAACCTGTCGCCTGTTCTCGTCTGGTTTTCCCTCTCTACGTAAGGGGGTGAAGAGAAGAACAATATTAGGATTAACTAAAGTCTTCTTAAATTATTTCCGAATTCATAATGCCATTTCATCACCCTATGCAGCATATCAATGATTTTCAGTCTTCATTTCGATGCTTCGCTTTACGGCCATACGGTCGTCCGCCCTATGTTTTTTGAGTTTCCGCAGGACAACATTGCTCTGACAATTGATGCACAATTCCTTTGGGGAGCAGCATTCATGATTACACCTGTATTGACAAAGGTAACATAATAAAGCATTGTATTTTTTTGGAGAGCATACAGATTTAGTAAACATCATCGTTGAGGAGTAATGAAATCAAATTGATTACTTAGAAATCATTTTTTCAAGCAAACGTTTAAAAAATTTCTAGGGCGCCACGACAGTGAACGGCTACTTTCCAAATGATGTTTGGTACTCAATTCACGATCTTAACTATGCTCAAGTGCAAGTGCCAGGTCATGTCGTCCTAAATGCACCGACGACTAGCATGATCCCAGTTCACGTTCGAGGTAGAGTCCGCGCGCGGACAACCAGTCGGGGTTGCAAAATACCGTACTCTCAGGAATTCAATCTGTCTTAAAGCAATTCAGGGCGAAAGTAAGGTAATTAGTGGGAGTTGGTGGGAACATGAAAAATAATGGTCTTCGAAGGAAATGTTGCGGTGGAACAAAATGTCTGAAATGCTCAAGTTGTATTTCGCGCCAGTCCTGTCTCGAAGCGGGGCGCAATTGACCGTAACGCTGAAGCGCGCACCCCCGACTGGACGTCAACTTTTTTAGTATATGTCTAATCCATTCCAATGTTTAACCGCGATTTTGTTTGAGGCGGTTATATTTTTCCGCGACAAGCTCCAAATACAACAACTACCGCTTCCAGAAGAAATCCCTTTGAGCTTCTTGTTGCCATTAAAGGTAAACTTTACACTAAGTCACAAACTCGTAAAAATTCCAGTACTCTCTACGTACGTTGCGCTCAAATAGGTAACGCTGGCAGTGGACTGGCACAAGGTCAACTGTATTGGGACGATGGTGATAAATTGCCCACTAATAACCAATACACTTATTACAAATGGATATTCAAGTACAGCGAAACAGCAACTAATGGACAAATCACTATTCAGCGAACAAATACCTTCACTGTAATATTCACCGTGAAGTTAATAATTACATATGCAAATTTATCATTTGTTTAGGGGTTGGAAATTCCAACGCTTGATATTTTGGAATTCCTTGGACATAATTATAACGCAGATTTTACTTCGTTCACTTTGGACGGTACGGCGTTGAGCATCAGCACGCAGACCTCATCCAACAATCCGATCACCAAGCGTCTTTTCATCAGCACCGTCGGCCTCATCAATCTGATGACTGTAAAAACTGATACGCCTTCTGTGCTCAGCTGGAGACACAGCTAATCACCGTTTCGAAATTACTGCACAGAAGTGCAAATCGTGCTGTGTATGTTATGCAAACACAAAACCGAAACTTCGCTTTGCATGTTGCAGACTTTGCATTCATGCTAAATGATTGTTTCTTTCACATTTGTTCGTTCATAGTACGAGTCAGTAGCTGGGGCAGTCTTCGCGCGATAAGAGAGCCATAAAGAGCCCGCAATAAATAATCGCACCGACGCTGACATTCGCAACTGGTTGGCAGTCTCAGCATCCACCATGCTGTTATTCGCTTGTTTGGCGGCTGGGTGGCTGATGAGCGAAATTAGCGGCCAAATTGTGGACAAAAACCACCGAATCGACTGCCACCCGGAAGGGGCAGGTAATCAGCAGGCTTGTACGAAACGTGGTTGCACTTGGGACAACAATCCCGATCATAACCAACCCACAATACCACAATGCTACTTTCCACCTGGGACAGGATACACGAGTGTCAGTGGACCTACTAGTACATTTATTTTAACGAAAAAGGCGGGTAGTGTCAGTAATCCATTTGGGACGGATGCCACAAACGTCATCGTCAGACCAACATTAATCGGGAAGACTTTGAATCTCAGATTTGAAATTCAAGGAGGACAACAACGGTTTGCACAATTCTCTTCTTCTCCTTTAATACCCCTATTCATTCCAGTTATGAACCACCGCTCGGAATACCGAAAAATCCTTCAGCATCAAGTGACAGTCTTCAGTTCAACGTTGCAAACGATGGCACAAACAATCTCTTTCAATTCACCATTACGAGAGAGAGCACAAGAACAAATTTATGGGACACATCCATCGGTAATTAACCAAAAAATATCACTGTTTGCGATTGTCTTGTAGTAACATAATATTTTTTTATCAAGGCGGCCTATTGTTTGCGGACAATTACATTCAAATCGCCACACTGCTACCGTCCGATAAGGTTTACGGCTTTGGCGAAGCTGTTCATCAATCAATGAAGCACGACTTCTCACGTTATACTACGTGGGCAATGTTCGCTCGAAGTGAAGCGCCTGATTCCGCATCGTTCGACACCAAAAACCTTTACGGCGTACATCCATTCTACATTTGCATTGAACCAGACGGGAAGACTCACGGTGTTTTCATATTGAACAGCAATGCTCAAGTAAGTTTGTTTCTGCCAGTATTATTCATACAATACCACAACAAGTTTTCAATCAACAAAACTAACTCGACGAAAATACTATTCTGTCTCAAAACTTAACCTCGTTTGAGGCAGACAGGAGAGGGAATCGAACCCTCGACCTTTGACTAACATGGTCACTGCTCTACCACTGAGCTATCCACCTACATCATCCTCCTTTGCTAGGCTCAGAGATGAATGCCTGTGTGTTTGCA
>JAQGCX010000377.1:0-17672 GCA_034700205.1 Plectus parietinus
AAATTTTGGCCTTAAATACCGTATTTTTTAGGCCTTCGGCCGAATTTCGAGGGGGAAGGGTCGGAAACTCCGCCCACTTTTGGCTCAGGTTAGGGAGAGGGTAAACCCCCAGGTACATCTGTGATATTGGCATCGATATGATTAGGGTGGATCAGCTAACCTGGCTTCGTCGACCGGTCGATACTTGAGCACCGATTTGTCTGTGAACACCCAAATCATGCCGGACACTGGGTCGCGAGTGATGCCTCCGATTTTGCCAAATTTCTGCAATAAATAATAACTGTCCATGTTTGAATGAAAGAAAAAGTTTGAGCACCAACCTGTCCCAGACAGTCTTCATACATGACTTGCTCGTTCAATGTGGAAATAGCGACCAAACGATCACGATACAGCAGAAGCATGTGAAATTCGGTAAGTGCAATGCCCAAAGGGAAGTCTGGTCGGCCATTCATTTCAGGGTGTCTGCAGATACGATTGGATTGAGAATTACAATTGAGCTGTGAGACAAGAAGTGAATCTACCCGAGCAGTTTATCGTCAACGGTCATTTTAAAAGCGTCGGTGGCTGATGTGTCCACACGACCGAATTTGATTCCGACGGCCGTCTGCCAGGCGAATCGCGTTGGAGGATCGTCGCCAATCATCGGATACATCTTCAGACCAACCGGTCCGCCCACTGGAGGAACAGGGTCCAACGTGTGTATTCGAACTGAAACACAACTATAGTCAACATTTTGTACTGGATAAAGAGAAACGGAAGGTGACACCGTAACCTGTCAGGTAAAGAAAATCATAAGCCCCCATTATCGTTGCGGGATTAAGGGAGTTTTTGTTTTCCATTTCAGCGATACTCAGTGAGCACGAATTTGTGTCAATGATGAGCGCCTGAGACAAAATCATTTCATTTCTCTTTATTTTCGTTTCGAGACCAAACCCCGATTTTCTTCTTTACCGATGGTCAAATTTTGACTACTATAATACTTGCATTCAATTTCCAGCAGCATATTCGACCAAGTTATCTTAAAAAAGTGCTCACATGCACGTTTAGCTTTTTACTTCAACAACTGAGCAGAAATGACAGTTTCTATGTTTATTGGTGACATTGTGTTTGATAAAAAAAAACTGACCGTCGGCGAGAAAGAGTGAGTGCAAATGTCCGCTGTGCTCATTGCTGGCCCAAGTGGAGGAGCTGGCTTGCAGAGAAATAGTGCCGGCGAATGGGTACAGTGTGCCAGCAGTGGCGACGAACAGACACCACCGATTCGGCGGCGTTGCACAGCGATGCAACTCGAGACCGACGACCGACTGCGGTTCCGAGGAATCGTCGGATACGGAGTACAATTGTTTCCAGTATTGCACATGGCCTGCTTGCACCAGTTCTGTCTCGAACAGCAATCCTGCAAGGATGAAATGGAATATGTCAGAGGATTGAATAATCATAAAACAAACCAAGTGATGTTCCGACGACAATGAACCCCGTGTCCATATCTTTTCCGAGCAGTTGATTCCACCCTACGGCGCTGATGACATTTCCCTGCAAAAACGAGCTTGCATTTCACATCTCCAAACAGAGTCACAATTGCCGCACTTTTAACTTTGACAACGCTTTGACTTTCGACGTGGATGCATGGAGGTAGAAAACATCGCCGCCCGCGAGACTGATGATCAAATGTTTCCCAGTGGGATCCATATGAAGGTGAGCGATGTGGTCATCGCCTGCGTGAGGAACGTCGATTTCTGCAAGAGAAATAGAGCTGAATTTGAATAATCAATGCAGTATAATCCAACCAGTCTGTTTGTCTGGTTGTTGCAACGGAATACGCATGACCACCCCATTTTTGAGCGCTAGAACGAGCAAGTTGTTGCAAGCCAACAGATGCGTAATCTCGCTCTTCGGTCTGAAAAGTAGAAAAGTAATCAACAAGCAAATGCACAAGTACACACACAAAATCTAAACAGAAGAACTCACTGGAAGTTTATCTTTTGCTTAGTGAAAATCCCATCGTCTTCCATTCTGCTCTTCTGTCTGTTTTGCTTCAAAAATTTCAGATGACACAGCTGACTGTTCGGTCGTTCTCTTCGCGCACTGCGCGGGGAAGCTTGCCTTGCGGGGAATGTAGACTAAATCAGATGTAGCTTATACCGTGTAGCGTTTTAGTACGCAGTCTAAGTCAAGTTCGGTGTGTTAGTGACGTTTGCGTCGTCAACTTTTTGCTGCAGCACACTGAATTCCCCGAAAATCGCCTCATTTTTGCAGTTTTATCAAGTATTTTGCACGATCAAAGAAGTACGAAGTAGGGATTGTGCTTTTTGAAGTTGCAGGAGATCAGGGCTATTGTGTGGACCAGATTTATCGATCTGATTCTTCATATCTGTGTGGTCAATATTGACGAGTGCATATTTTTCAGATTCAAACGATGGCCATTGGTAAACGACGGGAGTGCAAAGCTCTGTGTGAGAAAGACCGACGAAACAAAATAGCTTCACAGATCAGTCTAATCGCCCAAGTAGTGCCCCAGGATCTGTTGCCTCCTGGATTCGTAAGTTCAATTTTCACCCTTTTCGCTTCCTATTGTTCGCTGCGTCTTTTCAAAAAGATTAGGTTGTGTTAGAATGTTCCGAAACATGGAATCATCTTTGTATTTGTTCAAATGCGTGCGATTTCAAAATGCGCTTATCAAATGAATTTATTGCATGATTTGTTTACACCGTGATTCCATTAGATTTTCGTTTTCAGAGCCAAAAAGACGTTCTAGTTGCGGCGCACAAGTTCATCCTCAGTGTTACAAGCTCGAATCTGCTCTACAACAAAAATGGTCAAGTTGTCTTTGAGCCAACAGCCAGTACGTTCATATTTTTAAAGAGCAAATTACCGGTAAATTTTTTTTTGACAGGTTCATCTGGCACTTACTCGAAGCTCCCAAAGTCAACAACTCACGTGACATACGTTATTAGCAGCGAAACACCACCAAAGCCAACTCTGTGGTCGGTTTCGTTCATATTACTTGTGTTGTTTATTTTTGCACTTTTTAGTGATCAGTATGCTCAAACGGACTCAACCGAACCAGTCAGTAGCTGCACATCTCAGCAAAATTATGTCATCATGGTGCAACCGACAGTGTTAATCGACTCTTTCTGTGCGACTTTTTGATTTTTTTTCCTGTCCACACGATTTGTACTTTTGTTTTCAGCTAAAAAACGCAAATTGGATGCAAAACCTTCCGCAATAACTCAATTGCTTCCGAAACCATCGTCGTCGACCGTATCAGAACCGAATGACATTTTGTCGCAGGCTACTGCAGAGATACTATCTGAAAATCAGGAGACGCAAACTGACGCATGGCCAGTACCACCGGAAGTGAATTCCATGTGCA
Organism: Plectus parietinus; assembly: GCA_034700205.1. NCBI lineage: Eukaryota > Metazoa > Nematoda > Chromadorea > Plectida > Plectidae > Plectus > Plectus parietinus. Next base: position 3,374 of record JAQGCX010000377.1, read on the forward strand.
TTCAAACCGATCCCATCACAAGTGTCACGCAAGAGATGGCATGCCAAACAACATCAGTGAGCGCCAGTGAAAACTTTCAAGATATCGTCGAGATGGTCGAAGAAGCTAACCAACGCCAAGCTGAATCGCAGTTCAACCACCGACAAAAGCAGCCGTCTGGCACAGGAATACGCGTCGAGGAATTGCTCGCGTCCAGCTACGAGCGACCGAGTCAGCAGCAAATCGACCCTCATTCTCAACGACCGCATTTGTGGTCGCAATATCCGAATTTCACAATGCCGCCGATCAACGGTCAGCAACAGCAACAGCAGCAGCAGCAGACGACGGCGGCTCCGACTAACAGCGCCGCGGGCGACGCCCATTCTACTCCACGAACTAATGCTCAGACTGCCAACATCCACCAAGGAAGTAACCGCTTCACAGTCGATTTCTCGGTCGCTGGTGTGTTGCGCACTAATGACGCTCTGCCGCCACCTGTCGACCAAAGATCGAAACTATCCCACTACGCCAATGCAGAACGTCATAGTCAACGACCTCCTCCAGCCCAAAAACAGACCAACAAACGCCAGGCTCCTCAAAGCCGACGACAGCAATCCGACAAAGCTGCGACCAGTTGGCCACAAGCGTCTACTTTCGTTCAGCCCGGATACTACCCGATCGCACACCACCAACCGCCGTTGGATCCAACCGGCGAACGAGTCGACCTCAGCGAAGACATTTTCGACTGCGCAGCACCGTCTATGGACAGCAATGCTTGGGGGTGGTATCCACGCTCTTCACAGACAACTGCTCCTCAGTTCTGGCCGCCTAACAATTCGAATACTGGTCAGTTTGCTTTCTTTGCTCTCATCATGCAGTTACTCTCCAGCATACCTGAGCAAGGTTGGACCCCCATGATGTATCCTGTGTAGATTTTTGTAGCCTTACCGTAATCTAATATGAAAATTTTGTCTTAAAGTTAGAATTCCCGCGCAAAAAGCCCGTTACGCATGACGAATCCTCTTCAATTTTTCAGTCCGTGACGTATTTCATATATGTAATGGCGGACCTTGCGCATGTATACTCTCCAGTCTCATGGGATTACATAATTGATATTTTCTTACTTGTCAACAAATCTTGAGAATCATTTCAGGCTATACGTGCGGTTCAGCAGCGAACGCGAACATCAGCTGGTGTCCGCCACCGTCGCAAACTACCGCCATGTCGTCGTCGGTTGTTACATCGCAACAACAGCGCCAGACCAGCAACAACAACAGTGGAAGAGAAAAGACACACAATTTCCACATCGCCCACATGTTGACGGAAATATCACCTAATCCCATGCAACATGAACAGCAACAACAGCCGGACAATCAAGAAAATGCCAGGTGTGCAAGAAAGTTTCTCAAATCGGTTGCTCAAAGGGGTCAGAAATGTTCGACTGTCGGCGGCAGCCAATTGTGCTATCGTGTTAAGGTGAGGCTATACTTCGAATAATACATGTTATATAACATGTGTTATGCACCAGAAATCCCCGCATGGGTCCCACACTGAGAGCTCGTTCTCGGTCAAAACTTAATCGTTTTAGCTGAGTTTGAACTTTTTGAATAAAGAATGATACCGGCTACAACATATTGAAAAATGACAAGAATTCATACAACTATTGGCGGGAATTTGAGAGTTTACTTCAAGAATTCAAGTGAAAAACTTATGTTCTTGAAGTAAACTCTCAAATTCCTGCCAACAGTTGTATAAATTCTTGTGATTTTTCAATATGTTGTAGCCGGTATCATTCTCTATTCAAAAAGTTCAAACTCAGCTAAAACGATCAAGTTTGGGCCGAGAACGAGCTCTCAGTGTGGGATCCATGCGGGGAGTTCTGGTGCATAACACGTATTATTCGAAGTATAGCCTCACCTTAAGCAGTTCAGTTGCTAATATCGCAGAGTCATGATCTCGTTATTTGGTCTCTGTTCGTTTCTTGCATCCAAAGCTGAACAGAGATGTAGTTAAGTCGTTTCTCACACTCGTCGTTGGATAATCGATGTTGCATTAGTATTAGGTATTAATTGTAATAGTATTAGGTATTAATTGAGTATTCAACGAGAGCGTCTTCGACAGTTGAAGACACTCTCGTTCAGTACTCATTTTCTAAAGACCATATTTTTTAATAAAGAAGACAATTAATAAAAAAAATATAACTCTGATCAGAAGAACATAAGCTTTCATTTGATATATAAATCAAATAAAGAATCAAATTTTTATTTACAAAATAAACCAGACACGCAAAACTTATGACTTAATCTCGTTTTGTTCCTTCATTATGTTAGTCAGTCTCGAAGCAAGAGATCGATTCTAACTGCTGCTATATTTTGCAGGGCAAGCACTACAAGCCGATTGACCTGCGCTACAAGAAGACGCGAGCGATGCGACGAGCATTGACGAAGCACGAGCAGTCACTTCGCTCCCATAAGCAGTTGGCCAAGCAGCGCAAGTACCCTCTGCGCAAGTTCGCCGTCAAGGCCTGAGCGCCCGCCCTCTAGGACGTGAAAAACGTTGTTGTCTGCTTGCTCGTTTGTTCTTGGTTGAATCGTGAAATAATAGCAAGAATTTTGCGTTGCTCGTTGATGATCACATGGTAACGCACGTTTTTACAAATCACTAAGTCTTGGTCACTCGTCAGCCGTACGAACGCCGTCAATGAACAAAGCATAGAGATTGCCTACGTCACAGTAAAAGAAACGGGCGGAGCACCGCTGCCAGTTGAGATAGAAAAGTGGAAGAATAATATCTGTCGTTCGCTAGTCAGTTGCTACGATAGCACACCATGGGTCCACCGGAACGAATACGCGGAAATCGAATGCGAAGAATTAGACGCCCAGTCGTTCGTTCAGCGTCGGCGTCAGCAGGGGAATACGAGAACGCTTTATTCTTCTTCTTCCTCCTCCTCCTGAAGACGCTCAATTTGGTGAATTACGATATTCAATGAATTAACGATATTTAATATTGAACTCGTCGAGTACAATTTTCGATACGTCAATACACTTCGATGCACTACTAACAGAAGAATTAACCCACTTCTTCTTCCTCTTCCTCCTCTTCTTCAGCTTCCTCTTCGCCTTCTTCTTCAGCTGCCGCTTCCTGAAATTCAGAACAGTGTACGGTAAAGTTGTAATCAGGCGAGTACCTCTTCTTCTGCAGCCTGTTCCTCCTCTTCGGCTGCTGCCGGTTCCTCTTCAGCCGGTTCCTCCTCCTTTTCTTCTTCAGCCGGTTTTTCGTCCTCCTTCTTATCCTATAAATGCCATGTGTTATTTATTCTGTCCATTCACCGTCAGAGCGAATGGTTGCTGTTGTTATTTCCCACCGAACGAATGGTATTAGTGACTTACCACTGATGAGTCTCGCTCGAAGTTTCTCTTCGCCTTGGAGAATGGATCGCTCGAAGAAGCGGAGCCGGGTGGACGCGTCTCCTCCCATTCTTTGAGCGCCACCTCGAACTCTTCCACCCTGAAAAGTTAAGTGATGATTTCGCAGCGTACTTCGGCCAGGGCGATTTTCTGCCGCAGAAGTAGGCTAAATGTGCCGCAAAAGTGGTCGTGCGCCCCCGAGTCAGCCGGGTCGGTCAAGTCGTACACACGCCACGCATTGCGACTTCCACTTGTCGATTGACTCGCGTCATTGGTTTCCACGCGATGCGGTGGCTAGCGATCACCGCGCTGGTCGGCGCCCTTCTCCTGCACCGGACGACAACTTTTAGACTTCCCGCGCGTCACCGACGGCAAGTGGACGACGACAGCTTCCAGCTGTTAGTGGACTACGACACGAGCGAAAACCAGCTCACTCCCCTAACCCCTCAAGAAATCGCAGTTCGCACGAAATACGGATACGGCGTAATGGGCGGTTTCGCCGTCGGTAAGCATCATGTCAACGATATAGTATCCAAATCAGCTACTTTCAGGCCAAAGTCTGCCGCGCTACTACGTCTCTCAGTTCCGCCATGGCTACGGCTACGACGAGCCACCCCGGACCAACGACATCAACATCGTCATCAGCAGCAACTGACCATTCCTTCTTCCAGGCCGTCTTGTGGATGGTGTTGCGCGGGGTGCCGAATCCGGTCATGCCGCGCTGACTGGCCAGTTTGTTGGTGCCCGATTGGAGCGGCACGATGCCTTCCGACTTCTGCTTCAGGTCTTGGCTGATTTCCTTGCCTCCCTGTGTAGTACAACGATGAAGTTGGTGAAATAAAGCGATTTCAACGATCGTACCTTGCTGTGAGGAAGCACATCGCGCACTTTGAGGAAGCCGCCAGTGCCCGTTTGCGTGGCGAACTTGTTCTGGCCGGAATACCATGGCGTGAACTCGGAACCGCGACGCAAGTTGTCTTCCCTATACAAACAATATGACAGTACGTCGGGAACGAAAGAGAAAAAGACGAACGAGAAGCCGAGCCCTTCGATGTCCGTCGTTGCCTGACGGATAGCGCCCACGCCGGGCGGCTGGGTCATCCCGACTTGACTGGCGAACATGTTCGTACCACCCTGATAGGACAGAATACCCTGGCTGCGTCGGTCTTTCGGCATTCGTCCCTTGATGTTCGTCGTCTGGCATCGATGATGACCCATCGTCAACTAAAATTTAATCATTGGCCCGTGATCAAAGTTTTCTTGGTCATATTCCAAACGAAAAACTCTGCAGATTCAGTTTTTCAAAGGGAGCGGGTGAAAGAAATCGTCTTGACAAACAGGCGGGCCCCTGAGCAAAGCAAACGCTCTTGTACTGGTGCGCACTCGCCCACTTATGAATGAAAAAACGATGTGCGTACCCCGCCGGCCTGACTCGCGTATCCAACGTCTCCGGCCTGCTTCGGAATCAGTTTCTCGCCCTCCTTGTCCAGCACGGTCTCCCAGTCCTTCTTGTACGTGATTCTGGGCACTTGTATGCGCGAAGATCCGATCGGCGTCAGTCCTTTCTGCGACGCATAAATATTTGTGCCGCATTGTCCGCGCAAGAAGTCGTCGCCTCGACGATCTTGTTCGAGCTCTCTGAAAAGATCACTATTGGTATCTATTGAGCAACAATTGCAAGACACCACTTTTTACAATCAATCACAGTTAGCGTCATCAAATGAAAAAATCGGTTAATCGAAGGAATCGGTTTATAGTGGGCGTTGAGAATCGGTCGAGCCGTTGTATTGGAGGAGAACATTACCCGAGCACTTTGTCTCGAGTGATGTTCCATCTTGGCATGCCAGGTGCAGTCATGCCCTTCTGGGAGGCAAACTTGTTGGTGCCCGTCTGCTGACTGAGCAGCGATTCTCCGGCCTTCAGCTGCTCGAGGGTCCATTTTTTCTTTTCGTGCTTAGCCTCGCCATACTCGTCCTGAATCAATGAAGAGATGGAGTGGACTCCTGATTTGGTGCATGGGATAAATAATCTCCGTACCTCTTCGCCCATGACTGCTGCTGCTTGTTGGTTGTACGGTAGCGGTGGTTGCCGACGCTGGTCGACCGAGAGCGCACTGTTGTGAACAGGTGCGACAGCGGGAGTAGTTCATTGCGACGCGGTCTCGGCCTAGGCGAGCCCCGGGGCGGCTCTCGAACCGGTCGCCCGGCTTAGAATAGATCCCCGTTAGCTGGCGACTGGATGTGGCGACGCAAGACGACCATCGCAAACAGTGAGCAGCCGTCGCGCCCGCGCCGATTGATCGTTGCACCACATGGCCACTGCACGCCCTCCGCTCCACCACGCTCAATTATGCAGTTGGTATCCAACGCAAAGAGGGACGCAGGTAGCATGCATTTTGGCCACTTCGGCATTGCTCATGCGAGTCAGATGGAGACCGCGGAGAACCGACCGGAACGAGTGCGTAGCGCCGAGTTCAAGAAATACGTCGGTGTGGAGGCGGCGAGACGCGCCCTGCGCAGGAACGTTCACTTCGGCGAGAACACCGTCGTCGAGTACGACGCCTACGCCTACAATGCCGGGGATTTCGACGATCAGAACGGTGTTGTTTGCTGACCGACTGTTTCGTTTGCATCACCTAGCTCCAGGCGAACTCGATGGCCGGCGAAGAGTACCGTTGACACCAGTTGACAGCGACCGACCAGCGCCCACTCGAGGCATACTCTCTCGCTCTTCCACCTCAGCAAGACCCCCGCGCTCTCCGCGCCGAGGAAAACCAACAAGTCCGATTGTTCGGTCAAGGGGTGGCCGCAATTTCATGCTCGTCTCGTCCGAGTTTGTTACCGAACGATGAATTCTGTACATGTATAAAATAAAAAATCAAATGCTTTCTCAATCAAAGACGGTAAGACGAGATTGTTGGCGCCGCACAAACAAAGCAGCCCGATTTTTTCTCGTTTCGTGGACTTTGAGCGGTACGCGGTCGTGCCGAATCAGATGACGGCGTAACCAGGCGCTCTTAGCGCGCCCAGCTCTCCAGCACTGTGGGCCTGACAACCCAAATTCGATAATTGTACATCAACATATTGGCAGCTAAAAACAGTGGGCGCGAATACACAGACGAAAGATCGTTTACCGTGAGCCAGTAGGTCTTAATTGCGGATAGACAAAACGCGGTTGTGTTGCTTAGTGCGGCAGTCAACAGTGAAGATGTATGCGTGTGTTTGCCTGTCGTGCGTGCCGGTCGCTTCTTGGGACGGCTGTTGTTGGGCAGTTGCGATGAGAAGGTTAATCTTCCCTCAACCTACCAATGGCTCTCCCAAAAGCTGACGACGTCAAGAAACTGCGCTCATTTCAATTAGAGCCAACCGACACTAAAAAGCAACGAAGAAACAGCGACGCTCCCTCTGAGCCAAATTTCTCTCGTGGTCGCAGTGATTCATTGGGGCAAAACAGTAAAAAATGATATTTATTGTGATGATACAATTGCTAATATGACTGTATTTGCAGATTCTGAAACTCTAAAAATTTTTGACGATCTGAAAGACGTTTTAACGGAAGTTCGTCAAGAAATCAGTCGACGTAATACACTGAGCAACATCGACCAAGTTCAAGTCCGCCCGAAGCCGCCGCCGATTGACTCGAGTCCGATGGGAAATGACTGGAAGCACAACAAAACTCCCGAGGCATGGCAGTTCCGCTAATACTCCAGTTTGATGGAAATCACAGTCGATATACTTCCTTGTATGTGATAACGTTTCCTTTTTTTGCTTGTTTGGGTGCACTGAAATTTGCAACCGTTGTTTGTTGAATTCTCTAATTTGCTTTATGGTGTGTTTTTGCCTGATAAGTAAATGAATGTGGAAATCGACTGGTTGATCTTTCTTTCGCGAATAAATTGCTGAAAGCTTCCCTGAGAGAGTATAAGGCTCGTCGCTGCATCGATTGGCGAAAACCACTTGGAATTTTTTCCGCATTCGGGTCCAGTTTTGGGCCGTTTTCTTTGCGTTCTCCAACAACTAATAATACAATGCGATTTCCATTGATTCTGATGCTTGCGACAACAATACTGTATTTCCCCATTGCCAAGTCATTAAGTCAAGAGGATACCACATCGACATCGCCATCGCCATCAACGAAAAGCAAAGCGGGAAAAGGACGACGGCCGATGTTCGGATCGGGGAGCGGCAACCGACTGAATTTCGAAGACAGAGCCGTCAATTTCAACTTTATTCTCGGATTCAACTTGCCCTCACTATTGCTGTTCAGGTAAAAATGTATCGTAGCAAGTGGGTATGTCAAAACTGAACGTTCGTATTGCATTTCAGCGTTTGTGCCATCTGTTTGGCCATAATAGTTTGGTACTTGTGCCGAGTGCTCCGAAGTAGAACGAGCACGGCGAACAAGGGGCAGCTCGGCTCAGAGTCGCACTTTGAAGAAGTAGCGAACACTGCTTATGTCCATCACCGATCTCAATCTGTGGCACTTATTCCGATTCGTGATCGACCAGTCGTTGATCAACTTATTTTCGCATCTATGATCGCGAGATCAACAAGAGAAATGCTATGCTAATTGTATGTGAAAAATTCAACGTATTTAAATCTTTTTACGTCATGATGCGGTCAATCGTTAAAATTATTTCAAATTGCAACCTTCTATAATTGCTCTGCAAATTTAATATACATGCACGCTTGGTCACTTCATTTCCGTTTTTTCTTTGCTTTCCGATGGTTCGTCATCATCTTTGCTGATCAACTTCAAGTTCTTGGCAAAGTATAGCACCCAAACATCGGACAAGAGTGCTATGCATCGCAGCGCCGCGTAGAACGCGTGCATTCTGTAACGCAGTAAAACTTACTGAGTAGAAATACAATCCAACCCGGATAAGTCCACAAAATGCGTATCAATTGTTTGAGCACACGCCAACATGAAAACTCACTACGCAAAACTGCGTAGCCTCTTTGTTCGGTGGCGTGTGCTCTAACAATTGATACGCATTTTGTGCAGTTATCCGGATTGGACTGTATTGAGAGACATTGAGGCTTACGATATTCGTAATGTGTTCGGTTCGTAGATGGTGCACACACCTCGCGCCCCATCGCAAGTTCTATCCCACACAAGACAAGCGTTGTCAACAATAAAACCCCAAACCACAGGCGACGGCAGCGTAGCTGAAATGGGCCAGTTTCAAACATTTTATCTTGTTCACAGATCGCTCACCAAAAAGACTGACGAGAAACCCACTGAGACCGAGAGATATGGACCGATGGGCAGGAGCGACGGATCTAAAAAACATCGTCTGTACCTATGTGATCAAGAAGTAAATGAATAGACCATACCTCAGCATAATCATAACACCGGGGATAACGGCCATGCCGCTGACGATTTTCTGGATCGCAGCCAGTACAAAGTAACCAGCGGCCATTCCATCGCAATCGTCTTTACACCAATCTCGATTCACTTCTGAACCACTTTCAATGCATTTGCAGTCGGTAAAGTGCTGAAACGGCGTGATTTTTGATTGAACAACAAGATGATATACAAACTATTTTATGTTTTTTCAGTTCTGCAGCGGTAGCATTGCGACATCCCGCATGACAAGGCGAGTAATACGGGTTGCCGGCGATGTCGCAGACAGGAGACAAATTCACCGGATCACAGAAGCAATCAGAATTGCATTCGTTTGTGTAATTGTAACCCCAATTTCTGAAATCGAACGATGAAGCAAGAATTGCGTTCATCAAAAGTATTATACGCACTGTCCTTTTAAGCCGACGCTGTTGACAACAGAATGGCAGCCCATGAAGATTTTGCCGCAGGAGATGAGGACGGCGAGCAGCGAGCAGACAGCGACGTACAGCGCCGCCTTCCTGCCCTCCAACTTGAACTTGCGCATCACGAGGCTTCCCGTCAGCATACCCACTGCGAAAGAACCAACGCCCATTCCCCCTGAGAAGCGTACACCAGTATTCATTGTCACATGAGAACTGTCGCTCACCAAGATACAACTGAACCTTGTATTGTGGAATACCGTAATGATTCTCCAGGTATTTTGGCAGAAACACGATGAAACCTTTGAGTGCGAACACATCCAATGTTCGTCCGATTAACGCACCAGAATAAACGGGTGACTTAAGGATATCGACGATGGAATTTTTAAAATCTGAAAATGTGCAATCAAACAACGACTGAAAATATCGATAAACGTACCGGTGATCTTTTCTTTAGCTCTGAGGGGGACGATAACATCGCCGTTTTCGGATTTCTTGAGATGGCGATCGACCAATTTCAGGGTTCTGTTCTTTTTTGTTGGGAGATCGGACTGAAATTCTTTGGAGTCCGACTTGGACTCGGTTTCGGCGGGGTTTGGAAAGAAGAACATAGCGAGCGCAGGTCCGATCAACATGATTGAGATAATGAGAAATCCCAGCCACCAGGCGCCAATCCATGTTGGGTCGCGTGGACTCAGTCCTTCCGGTGCTGAGATTCAACCATTGACAATAACTAACTACATGCGCACGGAAAAGAAACCGGTTGCTACCTTTAAGTGTGTAGTACAGACTATTACAGAAACTTCCAATGCTGAAGCCCAGAGCGGGACCAAGAATTTTGATGAAGAACATGCCCGCTGCAAAGAGCAAAAAAACGCTTTTGCATGGCACTTTACTTTGAGACGAACCGAAATAAATGGGCATATTCTTCCTTTTGACATTGTCGTCGAGGAGCGGTACCCCGAGCGACCAAGGCATGGTCCGGCCGATGCCCAGGATGAACAGCGCCGTGAAGATAATGGCGAACGGACCGGCGTTGGTGGTATGGCGCGCGCATTTCATGTCGTCGATCATCTGACGTAATTCGTTTACTATCGCATCACAGTAGCCGACCGGCGAACTCGCCGAGTCTTGAGCGTTCTTCACAATATTCAGCGTCGAATCTTCGCTCACTTTGTGGCGTAAGTAGGCTTTCAGTTTATCGAAAGAGACAGAGGAATTGGTTTCGTTGATTAGTTGCTGCCTGATCGTATCAGCCAAATGCTGAATGTCGTCCTGGATATTGACAGTCTCGTTCTGCTCTGATCTTTTTGTTCTTATCGCCGCGGTTTTTTCGTTCATTTCAACAAGAACGTTGCTGAAGAGATTGTTAAAATTAGGAGTGTCGTGGGAATCACTCGTACTGCGCAGATGATTTCTGGCATAATCGAGCAATCTTTCTCTGAATGGGGCGTAGCTTAGCAGTTCTTCTGGTGTCACATTTGCACGCAGTAAGTAAGCAGGTGGTGTCACTTTCTCCTTTATCACCGACGTGTTCAATTGAGGAACGTAGTCTTGGAAGAGAAAACCCGGCGTCGAGATCATAAAGTTCGCTAACGCAATCAACAGACAGCCGCCGCCCATCCAACGTGCACGATTGCCCTTCGACCCCATGTAGGAGATGAAGACTACGGTAGGAATATAGCCGAAGTCGCTCGCGCTTATCATCAGACCGGAAACCTTGCTCGGAATTTGGAATTGACGCTCGATGGACTGGACTGCTGAAACCATGTAGGTGTGTCCAAGGGCCTCGAGAAAGGTAACGAGAGCGAAGAGCATGAAGAAGCAGAGCATCCGATCCAAAGGAGGCAGCTTCTTGCGCATTTTACGGACGTCCATCGTGAAATACGTGGGACAGAGCGCTCGATCACCGCATCTGACAACAACAAATGATCAATGGTTCTGCGACCTGCCTTTTTGAGACTAAATCACGCACGTCTGCAGTCTGCTGCCGTCCTTTTGTCGTTCCCATCAATCACCACCATACATCATTCTGCCTCCCGGCGCAATGCATGTTTGTCACATAACGTAACAAATTCTTGCAGGCGCAGTTTTCAAGAAACAAGCTGCGCAAATCGGGTGCATGCATAAATTTGCTAGCATCTTATAATCTTAAAATCACACTTGATTTTTTGCATTGCTGCTCATTTTTGAACAATTTTTGTCTTTTTGTCTTGTCAAACACCAAAGATCATCTTCCATATTCACAACTGTTTCAGATCTTTGGTGTAAGAAAATAGACAGAGATCACTTTGTCAAAACGGAACTCTGCGCGTCCCCATCGTTTTAAATCGTCGCCAACACAGCGTCTTTCGAGTTTTCTTCACCGTGCCACCCACTAGACATTCTTTAATAGTATCATAGCAACTTCGCACAAACATGGGCACCAGTTTTGGGCTTGGGGTATCGGGTCGGTAGCTAATTTTGGTAGCTGATTTCGGTAGCCGAACGCCAACCCGGTCGCCAAAAAAATTTGCTACATACGTGGCGAAATATGTCATACCTGCAACCGATTTTGGCCGGAGGTTTGGGGATATACGCTAATAACCAAGTCTGAAATCGTATTCAGAATCAGCGTCAAAATCGCAAGGCAATTTTAACCACCATTATACTAGATTAGTCTGCAGTGTGTACCAGTGTTGAACATCTTTGAACCGCACCGCACCGCATACCGCGGTTCATGGTGCGGTTTGGATAGGCGCCAGCGTTTTGCGATGCGGTTTGGATGGCCGCCGAAGGCGCCCGAAAAAAATGATAAGGGGGACCCTTACCTTTTCGGCGCGCAGCGGGTTTGCGGTTCAGTCGCGAATTGAAAAAACTTGTGGTGCGGTGCGGTTTGCGGTGCGGTTTAAACATGTTCAACACTAGTGTGTACGATCAATGTGCGACGTAGTATTACGCCAAAGTTGCATTGCTATATAGACATCTATTTTGGAAAGTCATCCGTCGTTTCCTGACTTTCGACGGCTAAAGTGCCTTCGAGGGTTTTTTGTCTTGTCTTTTTCTTTGTCCGATCAGTTAAATCTTTGGCGAAGTCCACACACCTCGATGCAAAGCGATCGTCAATTTTCCGTCTGACGCTGTGCGCACTCGTTTAGACAGTACTTGATTTACTCAGTTAAATACACACACTCAGTCGGAGATACTCGCGGGCTCAAAATGATGTCAAGATGAGGACAACACACAGGTCAAAATTTCGATAGTGGCCTGAGATTCTTTGACAAACCGAGCAGAATTGATCAACGTCATCATGTTTTAATTTTTTAAATATTATTCACAGCCGGCTTTGTCAATTTTTCTACTGGTCCATTTCCGTCCAGTCCAGTTGTGCCAAACATAAAAACTGACCCAGCAGTTTTCGAATTATCTGAAACGGCTGCGTACCCTGCAGGTCACGAAAAGAACGTGAGCATCAACAACAATCCAGGAATATGGTATTGACGCCACAACGCGCGAAAACAAACGCGACAAGCGCTTTAAGGGCTGGGCAGACTAAGACAGTCCGTTTTGCCGACCAATTACCAAGAATGAATTATGTATTCTTGATCACGCAATATTTATTCTTGGTAATTGGTCGGCAAAAACGGCCGTTCAAAACGGACTGTATTAGTCTGCCCAGCCCTTTACACAAGCAGGTGCCATTGGTGGGCGTTTGCGGCTGCTGACCTGCCCGAGCACCGACTGCGCAGGATATTGCTGATGCCTTTGGCCGACGGACGTGCCTCAGAAACTGGTGCAATCGGCGAGGGCGCTCGATGGATGGTTTGAGTCGTGATCCGTGAAGGAACTAGCACAGTAGGCTACATGATCGAAGCAGAGTACATTAAACTCTGTTGACGAGAACATGATTACAAAAGATTCATAAGCGAAGGACGAGGAGCACAATCGGCTCGATACGAATGCACTCAATTCGGTCGAGTGCAGACGCACCACCTGTGACTCTGGTTCAGTCAGGGACATAGAATCGCACGACAACGGCGAACCTCCTCTAGCAAAGTCGACAATTACGAATCATGTCTGACTGCGGTGTGTTTTTACGCCTCGGAGCGATTCAACTTACTCACACCACGGAGCCAAAACAAGGCTGCCGGTCCTCGCAGAGAACCGACAATTCATCACCGATCAGTTACACAAAACGAGCGCGCAACAATGAAAAAAAACAAACAACAACATGAATACAAAACGCGGCAATGCAAAACACAACTGAACACAGCTTCAGGTTGACAATTGGGCTAGCGCCAGAGATCCAGTAGCGATTTCTCGACGATGGCGTGGCGTCAGGGTTCTACAATGCTTGGGATAAGCTAGTGGAACCGTGCCAGATTCTTTTTTCTCATTCCTTGGTGTCGAAATCGACGCACCTGCGCTCCGGCTGCGTCTGCCAGAAGACAAGCTAACGGATCTGCACACGCGATTAGCCACTGCTCGGCGTCGCTCTGGTTTTACCAAGCGCAAACTGCAGCAGCTAATTAATCGGCTGAACTGGGTAGCTCATGTCGTCCGCGGCAGGCGAACCTTTGCGCGTTACCCAGAGGTGGGCATGGGGCAGACATGGGCACGTTTTTTCCGTTGGGGGGGAGGGATAGCGACCCCGGCTGGGGGGGTATATACCCCCCAAATTCCGAAAAAAATTTGTTCCTGAGAAACACGTTTGGGAAAAAATCTCTCCCTCCCCCTGGCGACCTTTTTTTTAAAAAAAGGTCGCCAGGGTAGGCTCTAAATTTTTTGACCATACCCCCTCAACCAGTTTTGGCCGGAGTTATGGAGGTCCTTGGGGGTATATACCCCCATACCCCACACCCATGTCTGGCATGGGGGGGTGGATACTCCCCAGACGCGCTGTTACCTTTTGCTTTCGCGGTCTGGGGGGGAGGTAGAAAAAAAATTAGCAATACAAGGGTCCCCCGTTCTATTGCTCGAGGTTTGAAAATCGGTGACCTTTTTTTTATTTTTTGGCCCGGAAAAATTTTTTTTTGCGAAAATTTACACTAGATATTATGAGCGTGTGATCTTGGGGGGTATGTGAGAGGTTCTCCGCTAGGACCGCCCTGGCGGTTGCACGGTTTTATGAAGGTCGACCGATCGGAGACATATTTTGGTTTTTGA
>JAQGCX010000378.1:0-17668 GCA_034700205.1 Plectus parietinus
ACCGCACAAAGAGGCTACGCAGTTCTGCGTAGTGAGTTTTCATGTTGGCGTGTGCTCAAACAATTGATACGCATTTTTTACACTTATCCGGGTTCGACTGTATTTATACACGAGCACAATAGAGTGACAGCTAGACACAAAGTATGGTGCAACAGGATGTAAAGATAGAGCATACTACCTGGTCGTTTTGTTGACTCGAAGACTGCTGTGATATGAAAGAGAAATGTGCATCGAAAGAGAGGCAAATTAAATAGAATTTTTCATTCGCCATCAATGCATTCGAAATTAGAACTTTGATTGATTATAGAAACCGAGGAATCCATGAGGTTCTTATAGTTACCTTTGCTGGCTGGCTTTTTCGGCGTTTTCTTTGCCCTGTTGACGATCCATGGCTCTGCGCTGATTTCCGGTGCCGGTACGCGGCAGCGTTTGCGCAGTGCCAGCCTGGCTATGCTTGATCAGCGAGCTCTTGCTCGTCAACGGAAACGGCCGTCCTGCCATTGTTTTTTCTTTGAGAATTTGAGCCTTTGGTACCGTCTTACTCAGCACTTGACCAAGCATGTCCTGGCTTTTCTCCGCGTATCCGTTGAGCGCCGACATCAGCTGCGTGCTGGCAGGACCGAGTACTTTCTCCACCTTCTCGCCAGAATCGCTCAGGTTATTGAATGCCTGCATCGTTCGTTGTTCATATATGCGCCGAGTGCACATGACTCTGATCGGCCTACCTTGATGCCAGTTTTTATCGGCGGAGTCTTATTTGTAGGAGTGCTGCTGGAGCTGCCACTTTGCGATTGAGCCAATGCTATTTTCTGCAGAGGCGAGGGCGCCGCCCTTCGCAGGATCGGGGTGTCGGACTTTGAGTCGAAATCCGGCGCATGGTCTATGTAATCGCGCGGCGACTGGTCGAACAAAAATTCGCCCTGTAAAAAAGGAACATGCGCTTGCGTACTATATGCTATGCGTTATACAGTTCCGTGCACGCTGAGCATTAAAGAGACGAGTTTGCACGCGTCTGTTTCATCTGTCTCGTCTGTTATGTATTAATATAGGCAAATGCGGTAAATAAGTGAGAACAATAGAAATGGATTTGCCGATCGCTGCTTGATTTACCGCATTCGCTTATCTTAATGCATAACAGACGATACAGACGCGTGCAGACGCGTCTGTTTAATGCTCAGCGTGCACGGGACTGTAAGATACGCACTTTGCCATCGCTCTTAAGCGCCAGATTGTCGGCCAGGCGCGCAAAATCGGCCTCGCTGTCCATGGCCGACGTCGATAGGGAGCTAGCCGGGCTCGATCTGAGACGAGGAACAAATTAGATGCGGATCTTAAGTGGGCGCTGAAAAAAGGTTGCACACCGGCCGCTGCTTGCCGAACTCCCGATCGATTGGGCGCTCTCACTTTCTGGCAATTCCAGCGCCAGTGGCTCTCGATACACGTCGTTCACTTCCGCTAGCGGCCTCGCAGCAGAAAAATCTGCACCAATTATCGAGTTATAGTCAAAATTTGGCCATCGGTAAAGAAGAAAACTGGGGTTTGGTCTTGAAAAGAAAATCATGACAAATGAAATAATTTTGACTCAGGCGCTCATCATTGACACAAATTTGTGCTCGCTGAGTGTCGCTGAGGAGTAAAACGAAAACTCAATGAATCCCGCAACGATAATGTGGGTTTATGATTTTCATTCCCTGAGAGGTTACGGTGTCACCTTCCCGTTTCTCTTTACCAGTACAAAATGTTGACTATAGACGAGCATTGTGAGTCAGCAGATGTGATACCTGCGAGCGGATCGAAGTCGTTGTCGGGTTCGAAGACCAAGTCGTCGATACTGGACATGGATCCTCCAGCGCTGCTTCCATCGCCGTCACTGCCACTGCCAGCGCTCTCATCTGCAAAGCAACAGTTAGATGCACGCCAAGCATGCTTGTTTGCATCGAGTTGCATACCAGTTAGATCTGCGTCTTGTCGACCATTGCTGGCCATTTGCCAAGCAGAAGCCAAGGTTGAGTTCGCGGGATAAACCTGCAAAACATATAAAATGGGATTGTTGAAAATGTAGCAAATAAGAGTGAGCACCTTGAATTCAACTGGCTGCAAGTTCTGCCCATACCACTTGGGCTTGTCGCCGATCTGCGCGGGGTCGTCGATGCCAGTCTGAACACGCAGATACGCTTCGTTCTTCGGACACAGCGACCACTCGGCGAAGTATTCGACGGCCTGCGTGCGACACAACTGGTTCACGAACTCGCTGCATTGCGGGCGGCTGCGCAGGAAACTCTCCACTTGCAGAGCGACCACCGGCCGCGGGTACAGACGCAATGTGCGCGTGTGTTCGGTGAAGTTGGACAGAATGTTGCTCGAGTTGAAGAAGCGGATCTGACAATATTCATTAGCGATTGACTATTTTCAGTTCACAAAAAAAACCAAAGATACCATGGCTACACGAGTGGCAACGTCAACGGCATCAGTGTCGTTGCCGTACAACATATTTTGTCCCGTTCCATTGCCGCCCCCCTCGTTCTGCTGCGCCAGAATGCGCTTCGTGTCTGATTCGGTCAGATCGTTCAGATCGCGAATCGGCTGCGGCTGGTAGGACATGTTGGAGAGCGCTTGTCGAAAATGATTCTGAACAAAGATCGCGTTGTTTGGGCAAATGCTTTTTGCTTGGAAACGTGAGCGTGGTACCTTAAGATTGGTGGAGTCTGGTTCGGGCATGCCGGGAAATTTGACTCCTTCTGGAATGATGACTCGGTTCGAGTCCAGGTCGACCAAAACCACGTCCGAAGGAAGCCTGGTTAATCGCTTGAACTGGAAGAACGAAGCGGGTACGCCGATAATGTAAGGTGTTGGCGCCAGCAGCAGCTAAAAAAAATGAAATTATAGCTGGCTTTTGAGAAAATCAATTATCCGAGCTGGTGATTCAGACCTGTTCCGCTCCAGCCATGTATGCAGGCAGCAGCGGGATGACGGGAAACATGTACTCGAGCGGATAGAGTAGCACCACCAACGCCAACACGCACATGCTCACGGCATTGTAATTACGTGACTGCAGAACCACCTGAAAAAAATCAATAGTAGAAAAACCCATCATTTTATGTTTCTTCCAGAAACAGACTGACACATTAGCCATTGAATCGGAAAACGTCGTAAAGTCAAAAACACCTGCCTTGTATTCCAGCATCACGCACATCAACACCTTGACAACCGAGTCGACGCCAAGCAGTTCGAGCGGCAAATGCAGAGGGAAGTCGACGAGTGAGAAACGAGTGTGATCTGGCAACGCGAAATGGAGCATTTCGCTCAGTTCTGGCGGCATCATCTCCAGCTGTAAAAAAACACTCCATTAAGTGTTGAGTGGAAAGTGTGTACTGATCATTCAAATGTATCCCTTCAGACAAGAAAAAGTAGCTGAGACCTTCTTTTAATTTTAATTTTAATTTGTTATCTGTTTGAATTTAGCGTTGCCGACATGAAAAAATATTGCGGCAGTTTTAGGATTGCCAGATTTCCGACGTTCGAAAGTAGGAGATTTTTATAGTATCCAAAAAGGTGCGGGAATTCAAAAAATTTAAATTTGGAGGTCGGAAAGCAAGTGATTTCTAAATATAAACAGTGATGCGAAACGTCAGGCGAGTGCGGAAAGCGCACGAGCTTAATCGGCTGGGGGTCCTGGCCGCCGGAGGCGAAATTTTTTAAGAATTATGGTGAAAATCGTGAAATCTGAGCATAGGTTTAGAATGTTTGGGCTTCAAAGTAGGAGATTTTTCCTCCTACTGAGTAGGACTCTCAGTAGGAGCTCCTCCAAAGTACGAGTATTCTACTGCCAGTAGGAGGGTTGGCAACCCAATTTCTACCAGAGTTAACCACAATTGAATGTCATTCAAACAGAAAGAATGATGTTCATGGAACAAACAAATTTTCGCTGCTAAAATATTATTGAGTATCAATTATTTGAAGGAAAGAACGTGCCTGCACTTTAGTCTTGCCAGGAATCGGTACGGGTGAACTGAGCAGTGTCAGTATCCACGTCTCGATCTCTCGAATTTCATGCATCACTGTGGCCGGGATATTTTCCACCCATTGGCCAGTCAGCACGGACCACACAGCGTCTCTGAAAACATAATGCGATACATTTTCCAAAGTTCAGAGGACATCAGCGAAGCTGAACGAACCGACTGAGCTTGCCGCCAGGGGACTTCTTTGAGCCACAGACCCGCTGATTGCACGAATCGATCAGCTTGCGCAAAAGTGTCAATGTCTCGCGGAAAGTCGAAAAGAAAGGATGATGGCTGATCAAACACAGGCTGGTTAGCGTATGATTCGTATGCTTATGGCGCCTGAAACCCTCCTTTGTCAAAAAACATTGCTTCAAAAAATCTTTCGACGCACCGCTTGTGTTTTCTGTTAGCATTTGTCGTTGCTCCAATTAGTTCGGCAGCCTTTCTTTCGAAACATCTGTAGAAGTTCAAACAAATGCCGTAGCGAACTTTTGCAGAATCCTTTTCGGTTAGTGTGAACACAAAGCTGGTTGTCTCGCGAAACGATGCCATTCGCTTTGGACCAGCTGCAATTGGAAAGAGTTGAACTCGTTTAAATATTTTGTAACAAAATAATACATGATAAATACCTAAATAATACTGGAACATAAAAAATGTCATGATGCAGTTTACATAAGTTAACAAGAGACATACCACAATTTAACCTATAACAAAGCCGCCTCCCACATCCGACTACAGTTTTTGCACTTGTTTTCTCGAAAGAAAAATAAAAGACACAAACCGATTGTTATGCATCCTTCTGGTTGACAGAACACGGTAACATCTGTCGGCAAGTAAAAGTCCTTGTGATCGTTGGTGGGATATCTCCTGACCAGTTCGGGATTGTTGACAGTGCTCGTGGGATTGTTGTTGGACGTCTGCACATCGGCGGACGACTGCGAAGGAGCTCGAGAAATGCGCCCAGGATTTCTTCTTCCGACGACCACCAAATAGTCAATGAGACGCGGACAGATCTTGTTGGACTTCTCCATGAGGCGGCGTTGCTATCGTATCCGTGTACCGGCGAGTGGGACGCGTGCGATCCTGTCGCCTCTGTCGCGGTGGGGACCAGCGGCGGGCAGCTGGCGGCGCTGCCACGGCGCAGTTTCGTGTCGTCACGCGCCGCTAAATTAAAATTTCGGTCGTAGCCGAGGATGCCGACGAAGGCGGGACGGGGCAAGGATGCGGAGGATGAGGAGGAAGAACGCAAGCGGCGGCTAGGAACGGGGCGGGCCTCGACCGGGCCGTTCGTCGATAGATGGGATTTTTTGCGCAGCCGAGCACACGCCGACGCCGCTGCGAAGCGCTGCCTGCGCAAGCGCCGCCGACAACATGCGCCTCGATATTGATCGCCGCGCCGGCCCGAGCGCTCGCAGCTCAATACGTGCATGGACAGCCAGCCGGTGCGGCCACCGTCCGTGACGCACACTACGCTGCTCTTTCTCAATGACGCCCACATGGCAATACAGTCGTCCGCCAGTGAAGCGGCGCGGAAATGCAATCCCCCACCAACTGTGACCCATTTTCCCTCCCTCCATCTTCGTCTCGTTACGACCAGTTCGTGCACACTTGCTAATCATTCGCATTTCCCTCGTGTGACGGCATAGCGTCTGCGCCGTGTCTCAAACTGCTTTGTTTTCATAATGATCGCACAGTCTTGCATACATGCCACGAGTGTATGAGCAATCTGCGCTGGTCGACGGAGCGCCTTCGAGGCGACGAATCGACGAAGGCTAGCAACGGGCTTAACGATATCCTTTGCCCGGTAGCCATGACAACCGTATCGCAAACAAAACCGAGTCCGGTGAACGCTACGGCACTGGCGATTCGCGCTCTCCATACTGACGATTTACGTATCCCCGTTTACCGACGACCGTCGCCATCAACTCGCACTGTCGTCTTCTGAGCTCGTGCTGTGCTCGCTCGCCTCCTTCCGTCAGCAGCAGTGCTGATCGAAGAGTCGCGTCATGGTCGACTTCTGCCAAACCACGCGCGATGCTTTCGGCGATCTCATCCAGAAACCACCCCTCACCGATGAACTCCTCCAGCGACCGCCCTTCAGGTTTCTGCACGACGTCATCACTGCCACGATTAATGCTTCGGGATTTCTCGACGGATTATACACGCCTGACGAGCTCGACCCCGCCAAGATCAAAGACAAGGACGCCAAGTGCGCATTCCTGCAGAAGGCCATCGATTCTGTCAACACTGCCACCGGCTCCAAATTGGACGCCAAACCCGCGAAAATCGTCGCCGGTAAAGACCCCGATAAGACCAACGAGTTCCTACAAGCTCTTGCGTTTGCTGCGCGGAACAACTCTGGTAGTTCAGTAGATGCGATTCCGGCTAAAGGTGCAATCGACAATAATTTAGCATCATCCAGCGGATCTGCCGGCTCGAACAAAGAAAACAGAATCACTGCCAACGGACACGATGCTGATTCTGATAAGAAAAGCAAAGAAAAACGCCACAAAAGCAGAGATAAGGAGAAGGATAAAGATAAGGATAAAGATAAGGATAAAGACAGAGAAAAGAAGCACAAAGAGAAAGATTCCGACAAAAAGAAGAAAGAAAAGTCTGCCGACGATGGAAAAGAGAAAAAAGAACGCAGCAGCAGCAAAGATAAACAACCCAAAGAGCATCGATCGAAGGATAAAGAAAAAGAAAAAGAAAAAGAAAAAGAAAAAGAAAAAGAAAAAGACAAGGAAAAGAAGCATCGTGACAAAGATGATGACAAATCGAAAGAAAGGTCATCTTCTAAGGACAAGAAACATCGATCTGATTCCAAGTCGAAAGAGAAATCGAGCAAGAAGGAAAAGCCGTCAACAGAAGAAGCGCAACAATTCGACATAATGAACATATCGGCGGACGATCCGGGACCAGCAGTGGAACGGAGACAGTCGACGGATGATGAAAGAACGACTGTGGCCGCTAGAACCGCGGGCAGACCGACCACTTCGATGGGGAGACCCATGACTTCCATGGGACGCCCCGGCACTGCAGTCGCCCGACCTGCGCCCCCCAAACTCAAACGCAAAGAGCTCGGCGAAGTCGACAAAAAGCCCATGACTGAAGTTCCCACTGGAGAAACATCAAACATAATCACCACATCCGCCGTCATTTCCAGCGACGCCAAAGACGACGCGGACAACTTTCTGGTGGAAGAACCGGTTGGTCCGAGTGTGGGCGACGCCTTCGCTGATCAAGTCGACGCTGAAGACCTTGACGCAAATGAGCACGGCGGACTCGTGCGTAAGATTCTCGAAACGAAAAAAGAACTCGAAAGTGGGTTGGACGACGCGGGCAAAGACTCCAAGTTGACAACGGTCGTGTTCGACGAGAAAGAGCGCGAAAAGACACGGAAAGAGGCGCAGAAAATACAGGATTTCATTCAGAAGTTGACGAGAAGTTCACACCCGCTCGGCCGCTTGCTCGATTATCTACAGGTGCATCCGACCCTTGATTAATTTGTGCATTATCACCTGTAGTATCGAAATCACGGCGACCAGTCGGGGGCCGGCTTTTGCTTCAGCATTGCGGCATATAAATCGATAGTACTATATTTTGTGTTGCCTGATCAGGCTGGAAAAAATCAATACCTATGTTTTGTGTTAGAGTAAGGTATTTTCCATTATTTCGCCGTGATTTCAACTGTACATTGAATGCTATTGCAGGAAGACATCGACAGCATGATGAAAGAGCTGGAGCAGTGGAAGGGCGAATATCGGACGAATACGGCGAAGCTGCGCGAGACATACGGTAACAGCGACAGCGACACGGAGCCGTTGCGGATGCGTCTGGCCGATTTGGACACTCAAATCAAGGAGACGCGAGACGCCATCTCCACCACGCGTGCAAACATCATCGCTAACGAGGAGAAACTGCGCAATCTGATCGTTTCGGTTGGACGATGATAATGTGAACGAGTGTGCTGTTGTCTGATTCCCCTGTACAGTCCCAAACTCGACAACCAGACCGGGCAAAAAACTACGGTACCTTACGCAAAAGATATGTGCGGACCCGATCGGGCAACGCAAAACATAGCGTATTGATTTATATGCCGCAATATTTAGTAAAACCACGCCCCGGTCTGGACGCCGAGTTTTATAGTACAGTGGAACCCGGATAAGTGCACAAAATGCGTATCAATTGTTAGAGCACACGCCACAGCACAAAGAGGCTACGCAGTTCTGCGTAGTGAGTTTTCATGTTGGCGTGTGCTGAAACAATTGATACGCATTTTGTGTACATATCCGAGTTTTATAGTACTGATTCCTCTGAACCCCCGTTTGCCTCCCAGTGCTGTTCAGATATTTCTATTGCCTGGGGACGGTGACGGATGCCTTTTGCGACTGTGTTATTGGCGCAGACGCGTCCCTCCGTCATCAGTCGTTTAAACGATTTCATGCTCTCAATCGTCGAAATGCATCAGCGCGCAGGTCAATCCGTCTGAACGCTCATCTGCATCTCCAATTACTCTCACTGCACACGAAGCAAAATGAGTACCGACTTCAATCAAAAAGCGCAATTAGTATGCTACATCCAATGGATTTCAAAACGTCCGGCAATCGAAAAGTAATGGAATTTGTTTTTTCTTCCAGAGGTCGTATTCAAATGCGGCCTTTGTTCTAAGTTCGTCTACGTAATTTGGCAACGACGGATAAAGCAAATGAGTGCGGACTTCAATCAAAAAGCGCAAATAATATGCTACATCGAATGGATTTCAATACGTCCGGCAATCGGAAAGTAATCGAAAAGAAATGGAATTTGTTTTTTCTTCCAGAGGTCGTATTCAAATGCGGCCTTTGTTTAAAGTGTCGTCTAGGTAATCTGGGAACGACGGATAAACGTTGCGATGGAAAAAGACGGTAATAGCGGTCTAGAAACTTTGAAATGAGACAGACGTGCTCTTGTTGTCTTCCTCAATCGGCGATCGGCCAGCGGGGGCGACTGGGTCTAACGCCGAACTCGCGCAATAGGGCCACGACCTCGATTCGATGTCGCGGCCTTCGACTTGGGCGGCGAGCGTTACTCCGTCAAGAGTCCTTCTTCATCTTCTTCTCATCTAGCGCAGTCTGCGACGTAAATGTGCCTTTTATGCCCTGTATCCCTTCATTCATTCATATGAATTTGACCCGTTTTGCGATAATCACTCACTGCAACTTTGTTCTTCGGCCATTTATTTGTTGGCATCGCCATATCTCTGCGACCCGCGCGCATAATTGATTTGCGATATTGAATAGGATTTATAAAACCGCGATCAGATTTATAGAAACCTTCAATGACGGCCACAGAAGAAGTGGATATGGGATTCAGCACCTACTAGATTGCGAGCGTTTTGCACGGATGTTTGCTCCATATTCCATTGGTCACGGGGTGTGGGAGGATTTGGGTGGCGTCGAACGAAAGAGAAAAAGACGGTGGTGACTGTCGGGGTGACCGGCAGCGGTGGTGGTCGGTGGGGGGAACAAACGGGCTCGCAAATCGTCGTCGCCTGCGCCGGAATGACGACGCACGCGCACACCGACGGCCACTGCCCCGATTTCGCTCTCTGTCAGATCCGCGAGTCGTTGCTTCTGCCGACCGACGCGCATCCGATCCCCGCCCGTCCACCCGGCGCCGTCGTCATCTCAAACACACACTAACCCCCCAATTCCTAGTCCCACGGGTCGCGCGACCAAGCTGCTGATCATCTTCTTGGCGCGGGATTTTATCGCGGTCGCATCTCTAGAAAGATTGCACGTTTTCCCCCTCTGTCTGTCCATCTGCCTATGCCGTTCTTTCCACACCTCTCTCTTTCCTTGTCTGACAGTGCATAATTTTTATTTCAGACCCGAACATGACCACAAGATTATGGTGGTCGCTGCTTTTTTTCTGCGCCATAACAAGCGCCCAACAACAACAAAATCAGCCTCAACCCGAGCCAACACCGCCACCCGTCTTAGACGTCTCCGAAGACCGTCGAGGTCCGCCCAAGCAAGACACTGACATCGTTCAGGCGCTGATCGACGGCTTCCTGGGGTCGAAACCAGCGTTGGGCAGTAACGACACATCCATCAGCCCATCGCGATTGGTGAACACCAGCGCGTACTGGTCGATCGACAACCTGCAGCCCGCCGGTTCAATCAAGGACTTGGGCGTGGCGCAGAAATGGCTCGACGGCTACGTGAAAGAGGCGGAAGTTATCTTGCAAGAAGTCAACGCCGCTGGGTGGAACTATTTCACGAACCTGACCGATTACCATCAGAAGATACTCGTCGAGTCTGAGGATGTGCGTATCTCTTAGTCGTTCAAAGGTTGTTGAAGATACGATCGTCACTGTCTAGGTGCTCGGCAAATTCGTCAGATCCACATCGAAGCAGGTCAAGCAGTTCGACATGCAGGCCTACGCCGCTAACGACAGTCTCCAGCGAATGCTCAGCATGCTAACCATCGAGGGCATGAAGGCGTTGCCAGAAGACCGCCTCTCTCTGCTCAATGATATCAAGAAGGAGCTATCTGGTGGATTCGCAAATGGCGCCATCTGCGACAAAGGTCGACCTCCACCCTGTACTTTACGGTCGGTCCTTATCTAATCGGTGATCATTGATGAAGATGACGGCGATTACTATCAATTCAGATATCCCGACCTGCAGCCGTTGATGGCCACAGAACGGGACGCTTCTCGTCTGCTTTATATTTGGCTCGCTTGGCGTGGAGTCTCCGGCCCACCGTTCCGACAAAATTATTCCGATCTTATCGAAGTCAGCAACGAAGGTTTGGATTCGATATTTGCGAGATGATATAATAGTCAACATTTTGTACTGGGTAAAGAGAAACGGGAAGGTGACACCGTAACCTGTCAGGGAAAGAAATTCATAAACCCATATTATCGTTGCGGATTCGATGAGTTTATGTTTTACACCTCAGCGATACTCAGCGAGCACAAGTTTGCGTCAATGATGAGCGCCTGAGACAGAATCATTTCATCTGTCCCTGTTTTTCGTTTCGAGACCAAACCCGAGTTTTCTTCTTTACCGATGGCCATTTGACTCAAACTGATATTGTTCAGGCGCTCAAAGCGGAACTGGACGCCCGGCTGCAGTACGAAAAAGACGTCAGACAGTTTCTGGACGAACGGTACAGGGCGTACAATGAGGAGTTGGAGGCACTGAAGGCGATTCAACAGGTACGAGTCAGTGGCGCTGAATGAATCGAACATGAGCTGTTTAGACGGACAAAGCGAAGTACAAAGAGCGATTCCAGAAGCTGAACGAAGCGCTAGCTGTGCTCGAACGCCATCTCGAGCAGGGCAACAAAAAAATGGATCGCATTGTCGCCGCTGAAATACAATCAAGGTTGGTTTGGATTGGATAATTGTCATCAGTTTGACCACTGACTTGATTTTTTTCCAGAAAGCTTCATGAGAAGGGTTTGTTGGCCAAGATGGGCGAAGTCGAAGACAGACTGGCCGGCTATTTGGGGGGACTGAATCGAGCAATCGATGACGCGAAAGCTGGCAATACGAATGTCAAAATGCCAACTCTGGATACGGAAGCGGTAAAACGGCTAATGACCTTTACAGCACGCAAACGGCAGCAAACGATTTTAGCTTCAACGCGAAATGGAAGCCATCGCAGCCGACAAACACAAGTTGAGCATGGAAGGATTGCTGAAACTTGAGGAGAAGATGAGCAGGGTGCAACAAGGTACATCGATGACGAAGATATATAGTCAAAATTTTGCGAACGGTTAACCACTAATTAATGCAAATGGATGCAATTGAATGTCGCGCCTGCTCAAAATCCTGAATTCATTGAATGGAGTATCAACATTTAGGGTACATTGATCCTGCGCCAAACGGTGGTTTAGAGGGGGCATGGTTCCTAAGCTTGTTAGGTGGCTAAGGGGGTTAAGGTGGCTTAGGCTAGCAGTACATTGCTAACTAAGCCTGAGCCTGAGCCTAAGCAGAAAACTGAAGCTAAAAAACTCGCGTAACATGTTACGTTGGCGTAGTATCAAAGCACGATACTTAGTATAATTAAAATCCATTTCAATGAATGATCCCATTAAAATATTTAATCGTAAGTGCAGATCTGTGATTCTGAGTTTACGATGCTTTCTACAGTAGTCTCTTTACCCAGTACAAAATTTTGACTATAATATCGGAGCCTGGTGTACTCTAGGTTTAACCCGCGACAAACGTGAACTGCAAGACAGGATCGACGACGGTGGCATGGGCGATAGTGACGCGCTCGCCAAAATCAAGCACCAACTGCGCAAACTGGACGATGTGCAGGAAGACTTGGAGAAGGCCCACGAACGCGTCCGCGACAAAGTTGAACGCCAGATTCCGCAGGATGTCTGTCTGTGCCGTTCTGTTTGCCGCCTGTCATTGTCGGTTGCAGCTGAACGAACTGTCGGCCAAGTGCGAAAACATCAAACACCAGCTGAACACGCGCGTCGACAAAGAAGAGGAAGAACGGTTGGCGGTTTTAGTGTCGAATTATAGTCCTATTTGGCCATCGGTAAAGAAGAAAACTGCGATTTGGTCTCGAAACGAAAATCATGACAAATGAAATGATTTTGTTCTCAGGCGCTCATCATTGACGCAAAATTTTCTCGCTGAGTACACTGTGGTTTATTACATAAGTTCACTAAATCTTACAACGATGTGCAGGTAGTTTAATTTTTTCCCTGACAGGTTACGGTGCGCCCTTCCAAATTTCTCTTTAACCATGACAAAATGTTGAATATAGTCGGGCTCATCGATGCTTTTCAACTGCAGATACCTGGCCATCAAGGAACTGCAGGATGCGATCAGTAAACTGCGTAACCGACCTGGTCGAGATATCGGCGGCGGAGCAGCCGTCGTGGCCACTGGTCCCGCTAATGTATCTTTGTGATTACGGAGCTAATGGCACTCACCACTCGCTTTCAGGACCAACTCGCTCGCGATGTGGACGAATGCAAAGTGGCGATCAAGAAGTTGGCCGAGTCTGTGACGACAGTTAAGAATGTGCTGGATCGCAAACTTAATGAGGAAATCAGAACGGTAATTATTTCCTCATCTCGCATAACCTACCTGTAGCCAGGGGAGTTAGGGGGTACCCCCTCTGGCCCGGGCTAATCCCCCCTAGTTCCTACCCATACCTGTAACGCTGGTCCGAGGCCAGCTAAACTCCGACCGGGGGGGGGTCGGCCGGGTACGGTACTTCGTGTCGGGATTTTGGCGTAATATTCAAAAATTCAAATTTTTTTCCGGACTGGATAAGCACTGAATAGAGTGGACCTCCGGCAAAAAAACCTGTTTTCCCCACGTAGTGACGAAAAAATATTTGAATTTTCCCGCCTATAGTACCCCAATTTTTCAAATAGTGTCACCCCCGAACCCCAGCTACTGATATGTCGCATAATCTGATCAAACGTCTCTCATTCAGCGGGAAAAAGACACTGAAAAACTTAATGCGGCGGTCGATACGATCAAGAAAAAGTGATCATGTTCGTCGCAGCTGTATAATTAGCCTTCCGTACAACTCTCGATGCAACTTCAGTCGGCTGAGATATTCGCATGTCACATCAAACTTTATTCCTTCGTCAAAATATTGCGTTGCTGTGGATTTTGTTTGATTAAATCGAAACGATTAGCATTTGCACGTGCATATTCGTTGCGTACTGGCGCCATCCAGCTGAAAACGGGAAACTTAGCTTTAGCAGTTGTGTGGGTAATTGAAAAGCTGCGATACCTGTAGAAGAATTGCGAAATATGTGACCATCACGGACAAAAGCTGGAAAAACACGAGTATGCGTCATACATGAGCCGATGGCATCGCCTACCGTAAGCAGCATCGCCTTGGTGATCATAAAGAATCCGCCTCCGGTGATGCCGATTTGATGTGTCGTTATGTGGGTGATGAAAAGTGACAGCTCGCGAAACACCTGCAAAGCATAACAATGAATGAGTACAAAACAATAGCTGCAAAAACCTCTGGATGCAGCTCGTATTCAGTCATTTTGTTGGACAAATGTTCCAGTTTGACTAACGGCTTGTGAGCCTAAAATTGGATTATTGCACTGAGTGCAGGAAATTTCTTATCTCTTTCAACACCAGGAAGTTGACGTAAGAGGGTACGAAAGAGACAATGCCGATTTGCATAACAAGCACGCCAATCCAAGTAATGAAAGTGCCGCGGGCGATTATATCCATACTGCCATCCTTGAACAGCAGGAAGGTAGACATCAACAGTGTCGGCACATTCAGAGCGAATACGGCGAACGCATAATAGCACAGAATCGAATCTGCGCATTCTGTAATTGACAGCGAAAGATCAGTCAACAAGTGCGCTATACTCGTAATTTCTACGAGAGTTAACCGGATTTCGAAGTCGCACCGAGAATGTTTTATTATTAGAATAGTCGCACAAATTTCATTGTTTCCATTACCAGAAATGATTATTTCCTGCTCTCTGCCATAATAAAAAAATGATACTCAATAATATGGAAGCAGCAAAAATTGACCAGTCTCACGAACATCATTCTTTCTGTTTGAACGACATTAAATTTCGGGTAACTCTTGAAGAAATTATGAGTATAATAATTTCCCCTACCCGTTAGTTTTGTGATTTTGCGATGGTGACGCCTGAGAAACGGAAGACGATCGGAGAGTTGTTTTAGTTGCAGATGCCTGAAGCCTTCGTCATAGTGGTGGTACTCACTCATTAGCACCAGGCAGAGTGTCATGTAGAACACTTGCGACAAGGCGAATGTGAAGCTGGTGAAGAATACGATGAGACCGTTGACGATTGCTAGTTCAGGCAGAATCAGGTAGGATTCGATGAATGGGAACTTGATGAAGAGTTCGATACTGCCCAACGCGACGAACAATCCGTTGACCACCGCCACGAACAGGACGTAGCATACACCAAATCTGGTGGCCATCTTCAGCTTGTTCATATTGGCAACGCACTGCGAGTCTCTGAATATTTCCCGCCATCGAGACAGAAAGGTCAGAAGACTGTAGCGTTTGATGCGACTGATGAACAGGTAGGCGACAAATGTGTGCGCCGAGTACAGCAACAACAATACTTTAAAGACGAGAGCGGGACGAAAACCGTCCAAGTCGAAGAATGAGATGCCGCGCAGCATGCAGAAAACGATCAGCAGCAGTGTGCAGAGTGAGTAAAGATTGCCTACGAACGATGTGGCGCCGACTCCGGTGGCGCTGCTCAACCAGCAGTACGGACGAAATACGGCCATGTACTCGCTGAGTTTTGGCGGGTCAACTGGTGTGCTCAGACGAACCACTGACGATCGAGTAGCCATGATGGCTCCGACCTCCTTGCTGTCAGGTTGATTAGAACAATGCACAGGGGGAGGAAATAAAGCTGTCATAAGGGACGCTTACAAACAATACCCGCAGCTCAACTATGCGATACAATATTAGCGAGACGCAAATGGAAAAATCTCATCTCGTTCTCAGAGGAAGTCGATGCAGAAAAGTGATTAATGGTGATGAGAACGTTCACAATCACTCAAGTCAATGATATTGTCATTCCAAAGTCTGCGTTGCCATGGGACGCTACAACGAATTTGCATCGACCTCAACGATCTTTCTTTCCTATCTGAAGCGTAACGGCAAGGCCTCTCACTGTTGCGTAGGGACGCCATTTTTTGCGGTGTGGAGCAGTATCTTGCGCACAGCTATAAACAGTATGACGAAAATTGCCAAAACTCCTCCGTCGAAGCTGGCCAAGCTGTCGCTGTTCAAAATACGCAACAAAGTTACTCATCGAGCACTTAACGTTCTTTTCGTCCTCTTCGCCGTGATCGGACTCTTCATTGAAGCGATCGGATACTATCGAATGAAAAATCAAGCGAGGTCATTGCGCTCATAGTGGAGTGGACTAAACCCCACTATCCTTCAATCGTTTCAGGCAATCTGATGAGAAACGATCAGGTTTGCGGGCGACCGACGCCAATCGAATGGTCAGCGTATGCCATTATCTGCACTGCTTGGTTGCCGTCCATTTTTCTCGACAGGCGTCGAACAAAGTTCCCGAGTGAGTGTATATTCTGACAAATACAAATACATAATTTTTTATTGGTTCATCAAAAACTGGTTGGAACTCTACCGAACCGCACTGTTCAAGGGCATGAATCAAAAACTCATTGCGAGCATTGGATTCCTGTCATCCGTCTACTTTTTTGGAGGCAAACTGACTTTTGCTCGTATTTCATAAACGACGATCACCATATTTAGCAGTGATGTTCAGGGCCGGGCCGGGCCGACCCGGCCCGTGATTTTCGCCAAAAAGAAGCCCGACCCGGCCCGACCAATTTATTTCAGGCCCGGACCCGGCCCGACCAAATTATTTCAGGCCCGGACCCGGCCCGACCAAATTATTTCAGGCCCGGACCCGGCCCGACCAATTTATTTCAGGCCCGGACCCGGCCCGACCAAATTATTTCAGGCCCGGACCCGGCCCAGCTCATACGCAAGAGAAGAAAAAGCTCTCGGGCGTTGTAATTTAACACATTGGCACAAAGCCACATTACGAAAGTAGATATAGACCATCAATTTTGACTGATTGGCAAGTCAAAAATCGCTCAAAATTGACTTTTTCGTACTCTACCCAGTCAATAAGTTGTTTTACAAATCGATAATTCTGAAGTGTGAAATTCGATAATTTTCTCTGAAAATCGATCCGGTCCGGACCCGATACTTTCCTTTTACTTTCCGGGCCAGCCCAAAACATCACTGATATTTAGGCGTTTTTCTGTTCATTTCATTCATTGCTGCTGTCTCGTTTCATCCATCAATTGATCGGGTCATGCTCGATAATGGGTTCAATGAATCAGAGGTGTTGCTGCTCATCCAAGACTTCGTGTTCAACGGAGGTCACTATCGAATGTTACAATGCGCAGCGCTGGCTGTTACCGTCCTGCCTAACTTGTACATGCAAGTAAGAAGCAGTGTTGCAACTAATGTTAACTAGTTAAGCCAATAAAGTAGGAACCTGATTATCTTTTGCTTGTTACCTAGGTGATGAACTCGTTTCTATGGAAATCACCATGACAACGAGTCATCACCTAGGTAACTAGCAAAAGGCACAATTATGGCTAAATTGTATGCATTGATATTGTATGCGGCAAGCTGATCTGAACACTTCCCTGTGATGTTCGCGGCACATGGACCTCATCGGTGACAGTTCGTTAAGCAAACAAGTGATGAGATTCCAGTTGTCGATGAAATTGCCAAAGCTGCTTGAAATGCCGTGCAAGTGGAGTCGCAATGAGTACAAATGTTTTTTGAATTTTAGTTACATTTTATTCGATCGCAGTTTAGTTTTAAGCATGATTCCTGATCGACTGATTACTGATTTTAAAAAAATTTGGACGAAAATCGCAAAAAAATAAATACCATTCCACACAAAAGCACAGAAAATTTAAGAAAAATCAAAAAATAATTAATTTCCACGCAATATTGAATGCAATACGGGGTTTCTTCTATTAGTCACCCACTCCTAATTATCTTTTGTAGCACTTTAATAAACCCCTAATTTACGTGCTTAGCGCGCGAGAGGTGGGTGAGTTACTATTTAAGAAAGTCCGGGTAATGGTTTATTTTTGAACCATCAACATCAACCAAA
>JAQGCX010000379.1:0-17655 GCA_034700205.1 Plectus parietinus
AAAAAAGGCCCAACAATAGGGTTACGTAATTTGTGGACAGCCCCTTATGCCAATTTTAGTGGCGTGTTCGAGCGGCGCGCAGGCGGTCAGTCAATGCAGCAATGGGCAATGCGGCAACGGATATAATTGTGATCGACCCACCAATCTTTGCTGTCCGGGCGCTTCTCAAAACACGAACTTCAGTAAGTAGTATTTCGTGAAATGCATGTTTTATTTGATAATCCAAAGGGAATCTGAATCAGAGAGCCAGTGACAAATCACTTTATTTCAGTTTGTCCCGATGGTTCTCAGGCTGCTGGCGGGTGTCTTGGTGGACTATGCGGCGGCGGATTCAGCTGCGTCAACAATTTGTGTTGCAGAGGAGCAGGAGCATCAAGTAAGATCTTACAGATTCTTTCTTGAACATTGCATTACCATGCTGATATGAAGGGAGGACCGGCTGGCTGAGATGAGATTGGTAGTGGCGAAGCTCACCTGATGAGCAAAATATTCGATCATACATGTGGTCCCAAATTTGCCTGTTTTTTCGACCTTCGACCATAATTTCGGAAGGGGTGTAGCGTTGAGAAGATACGAAACTGAGAACCGGAAACTGAGGGAAGGAACCAAAAACCAG
The DNA here is from genome assembly GCA_034700205.1 of Plectus parietinus. Classification (NCBI taxonomy): domain Eukaryota; kingdom Metazoa; phylum Nematoda; class Chromadorea; order Plectida; family Plectidae; genus Plectus; species Plectus parietinus. The sequence goes on from JAQGCX010000379.1 coordinate 617, forward strand.
AGAGAGGACAGTGGTCGCCAACCAAAGATGTTTAAAGGAAGACCTTTTCATTTTTCTGCCCGTCAGAAAAGTTGTGGAGGAGAGGCCAAAAGCTGATGGGGAGTAAGCACTGTTTCGATTATCTCGCCCATTAATGATATTTATGCATCGACATTGACGTAAGAAATGAAGAGATTTGAGTATATGTGTTGTTTTCAGCAAATTTGCGATGTCTTGATGGCAGTGTTCCATTGGGAAAGTGCACAACAGGCAACCTCTGTCCTCCGAATTACCAGTGTTCCATTGGAGAAATTTGTTGCTCAACTGGCTCTGTTAGTACAAGTAAGTTTTTCCAAGTCAGAAGAACAGAGATTGTACTGAAAGTTGCTGTTAGCATTCTTCAGTAACTCAAAACACCCTTTGAGGCCAATATTGATATTTCCACAATAATCTCTATAAATCACTCTGTACCCGATAAAAAAATTGGTCATCGATGATACCCCAAGCCTATTTCTCTCTGGACGAATGGTACCCCTTTGTGTCTCATCATCAATTAGGAGAACACATACAATCCCCCATTACATTTTGGAACCTGCAGGAAAATTCATGCCCCCATTTTTTGGTCCAGGATCTTTTTGTATACAGTCGAACCCGGATAAGTGCACAAAATGCGTATCAATTGTTTGAGCACACGCCAACATGAAAACTCACTACGCAGAACTGCGTAGCTTCTTTGTGCAGTGGCGTGTGCTCTAACAATTGATACGCATTTTGTGCACTTATCCGGGTTCGACTGTATATATGATATGACTTAATATGAGTGCGTAATTTAAGCCTGTCCTAATGGTGGCACTTCGGTTGGTCAGTGTATACAAGGCTTGTGTCCTCCAAGCTATGCATGCACCAACAACCAGTGTTGCCCATCATCTGCCACCTGCATTAATTCGATTGGTCCGTGCGTCGCCGTCAATAACGTGCTACAATGCCCAATCGGCTTCGTCTGCAATACTGCCATCAATACGTGCTGCCAACAGACAGCAGGGACTGGAGGTAGTTTCCCTTGAGCAATTCTGCACATACATGCCGCTGATGTACTTCTTGAAGTTACAGCAAAAACAAATTTTGGAAGTTAAAGACTAGCATACTTCCATGTGAAATTTTCAACAATTAAAGCCCCTGTCCACTTGGCATCTGCATGCAGACGTGGACACAGGGGGGGGGGTATTCCCAAGCACCTTCATACCCCTGGCCAAATTGGTTTTGGGTGTGACAATTTTCACCACGTACGTAATGTCGAAAAAATTAAAGATTTTTGCTGCCTTTTTTGGCGAATCCGGATTCCCCCAACAACGGACCCCATACCTCCAAACCTAACTTGTTGTTCATGTCTAATGATCGCATGAGCGGATAAACCTATCCCAACAAACACTCATGAACGAAACTTCCGGTGGTAGCGTAGCTCAGTGGATAGTGCAACACAGGTCAAATTTGAAGGTCGCTGGTTCGAATCCAGCTGGCGTCGTCGGATTTTTACGACAAATGAAGATTTCACCTTTTTAACTCTCAACAGAACTTGATTTTTGGCTATTTCAGGGAGTTGTCCAGCTGGTTATACGTTACTCGGTCGGAGTGTTGGCGGACTTTGCCCACTAGGCGCACAAAATATAGCTGATCAATGCTGCACTGCACTCACAGGCGCTGGTAAATTCAGTCATTTACTTGACAGAAGACAACGAGAGTGATGAAACCATATTTTCTCAAAAGTCCATGTTATCCTATCTCCTTCCATGCGCAGCGCAGGCACAAAAAGGAAGCCTTTCAGAAAAAATGTCGGAGTCGTATAATATGAAAAGAACATTCTTGAGAAACATGAAGATTTCACCTTTTTTTAACTCTCAACAAAACTTGATTTTTGGCTGTTTCAGGAAGTTGTCCAGCTGGTTATACGTTACTCGGTCGGAGTATTGGCGGACTTTGCCCACAAGGCGCACAAAATATAGCTGATCAATGCTGCACTGCACCCACAGGCGCTGGTAAATTCAAACATTTACTTGACAGAAGAGTGATGAAACTATATTTCTTCAAAAGTCCATGTTATCCTATCTCATTCCATGCGCAGCGCAGGCACAAAAAGTGAAGCCTTTCAGAAAAAAATGTCGGAGTCGTACAATATGAGAAGAACAATCTTGAGAAATATGAAGATTTCACCTTTTTAAACTCTCAACATAACTTGATTTTTGGCTGTTTCAGGAAGTTGTCCAGCTGGTTTTACGTTAATCGGTCCGAGTATTGGCGAACTTTGTCCACTGGGCGCACAAAATATAGCCGGTCAATGCTGCGCTGCACCCACAGGCACTGGTAAATTCAGAATTTCACTTGATAGAAGACAAGGAGAGTGATGAAACCATACTTCCTCAAAAGTCCATGTTATCCCATGCTTCCGGATTTTTTCGTTTCACCAGGGCGTTCATTCCTAAGCATCTAACACACTTCTCAGGTTACCGCAGACATTGAATAGCCTCCCAAATTTGTTTGATGTTCTTCAGGATAACAACAGTTTCACTACCTCTCAGTTCGATCACAAGAAAACGAAGACAAAGAACAATGCAGAAATGTTTCCGTAAAGCACAAAAATTATTTACTCTGTTGTGGCAGTGACGAACTAGCACTCCGATACTGCGTTCATCTCTTGTGCCTTTTTTATTCGGCGTCCTAAATGATATGCTTATTTATTTTGTTGAGCAGTACTATTTCTGTTTTTGCGCGACTGTTGAGTGTATTTCCTCTGGAAAATCATTTCGCTCCTACTTATGAATATTTTCAGATTTTCAGTAAAGTTGATCACCCTAAACATGTATTTGATGCGTTTGGGCCTCCTAATTGCAGCACAAGTCATTCGGAAACCTGGAAAACGGAAAGGAACGCACATACTCATTCCACCAATTTCAACACATTTTTAATTTCACAAACACAAACAACAATTGACGGTCAACACGAGTTATTTGTTTAGACGGTTACCAGGCTAGATTATTATATCTTGCAACACAATCGAAGAAGTTCAATATCAGTCAGTGACTCGCTTTTATTTTCAGCTTTCACATGTTCATGCTAATCTAGCAAACCAAGTTCCTGCTGCCAAAAAAAAGAATATTGTGATAAATTCAAGCTTCGTGTGAGTTTATTGATTCTCGTCGCAGTGCGCGACGCACTCAGTTTTTGAAATTATGTTGGGTAATGTAAGCATACTAATCGCTTTGGTGGTTTAGATAGAATGCGGCTGATAATAGCGAATGGCAGGAAAAAAGGATCCTTTTCAAAGGGATAGGAATTTGAACTGATAGTTGGTCTGACAGGGAGTATTCGGAGAAGAATTTAGAACGCGTCGACAAGTAGGATCGTCAAGTTGGCGGCTCTGGCAGCCGACTGTCAAATGAGCGAGAGAACAGCAGCTGAAAGAGAGCCGCCGTCCTCCTTTGTTTGCCTAATGTCAGTACGGACGAGATTATGTTTGTATTTCGGGTGTTCAAGTTCCGATGTGTTTCTGCTGTTCAAGTTCGAGAGAGCTGTCGACACCGACCAAATTATTTGGAGTAAAACCCGACGGGGATTCACTCGTTGTTGTAAGCAAAGAACTCTCCAACTATAAGGCCGATACCCTTGACCTTATTATGACGTCAAAAGTCATTTTGAACGTTTTCGGAAAACGATAGACTACTTTAGTAGTAAACCTTGGGTAAAAGATACTTTGCTTAGTTCCTCAAAATAAGCAATCATAGAACCGCATTCAATCATGTCTGCTGTCTCAAATAATCGAGCGACGAATCGCAATTTTTGCCGAACGGCCGATCGGCGCTCGCTCAGGACTGCATCTCAGCGCACGCTTTCTCCATTCGCGAACATCGTTTGACCGATTGAGTTATCACAGATACTATCTGATAGAGAATTTCAAGGGCTAAACGCAAAAAACCAAAAATTTGTCTAATTACTGTCACAACTTCATCATTGTTTGAAAAAGTGAAATAGGACTTATGCCCGTCAGGGTACAGTGTATACATGGAGTCCAAGTATCATCGGCTCCTTATGGGAAATTGTAAAGAATGTTTAGAGAATTTCTTACTGCCCAATGGCCCTGCAAAAAAATCTGGAAATAAATGGCGTGTGTCTCTCATTTGGGCAATTCATCCATTTGATAATCCGGCTCTGCTTCTAATTTCGACGTACAACTAAGCGGCTGCGATGGGTGGGGCAGGGCGGGGGTGGGCGGTTCTCCCTCAACCACTATCATACCTGACTGATGTCAGTTGCGGTGTTTTAGGCATTGGTGGCTCTTTTCGGTGTGCTGTCATTGACTGCGCTGCTTTCTACCTATTTCGGCAAGTCTTGCCCTCTGATCACACCGAAATTATGCAGAAACCCGCCATTATCTTGTACGTACAATTTTTGTCACACAGTGGTGATTATTACTGGAGGGTATGAAAGCGTTGTCATCAACATCGGTGTATTTTTCTTGTACCGTCACCGCCATACTGTTACTTCAGTCAATTTCAATGATTTCTGAGACGCCGTCCAGCAGCGCCGTCTGACGGTGACGCTGGGAGTCATCTCCATGTCGACATTCTTTCTCTTTGCCATACCATCTTCGATTTTCGCTGTTAGCGCCTGGATGAATGTCGCTTCACTTGCGACGCAGCATTATTATTCGGTTCAGCACAATCGCAAATGTTTTTCGACAGAAAGAAATGAGAGCATAAATGTGGGCGTTCATGACTTGCAAGAAAACGACGAAAACAAGCTCAATTGTGTCAATTCGATCAAGATAGATCATTGAGAACATTAATTGTTTTGTTTTAAAATATGAGATAGGATTTATGCCCCACCCTGCAGAGAAAAATTCGCTGATTCTTCTCATTTAAATTACACTTTAAACAAACTTGATTTTCGTTGCGAACCGTTTAGTTAACGGTTTCAACTAGAGATGTGGTCCGTATCGGTATTTCAAAATATACCAAAATACCGAACAGAAGCGGTATCGGTATCGGTAAACCAACCACCAAGGCCGGATCATGGGATGTCGGGGGCCCAAAGCACGGAGGGTCAAATGGGGGCCCATACATAAGGGTTCCCCCTTTGGAGGACCGTGGATGTCGGCTTGGGGGCCCCTAAAACATAAGGGGGATCCTCATCATGTTTTTTCGGGGACCGCAGGGTCCTAAGCACGTGCCTACTGTGTTTCGACTATAATCCGACACTGCCGACCACAATACCGAATAATAATCGATATTTGGTACCGGTATCGGTATACGGACCACATCTGTAGTTTCAATAAGCAAAAAAACGGTCCCTTCGTCTTTCGCCCATTCAAATCCGTGCGTTCTTCGTGCTGGACTATGCTAGCGACATGCGGTCTTTCGATGTGCTCGACATGAAACGCCGTCTGCTCGCCTCCACCGATCTCGACTGGTGAAGACATTTGAGCGCCTTGGGTCACGCTGAACAGCACTTCCCGAAAGATCAGCTCTTCGCTATGACTCAGTTCAGAGACGCGGCTGCTACTTGGATCTCGAGAAATTCGAATGCAGTGGAGCCAATCGACTACTACAACATTACTACAATTAGAGAACAATTGTTGTTGCACATTGCTTGCTGTTTGCTGTTTAGCATATATATATATTCCATAAAAATCTTTACCTTTTCATGTGAGCACAGCTGTGCAGATGAAAGTATAATACAGACTCGATAGCGTTTATTCCAACAAATATAATGCTTTGGGTTAGGTTTAGGCTGAGGCCACAAATATGGTGTTTTCAAATATACAGCTTTGTACTTCCGAACTACTATATCTACAGGGTGCCTGGAAAGTAACGATAAAATTTAGTTTTTGAAAAACCGTTCCAAAAATGCAACAATTGAGCTGAAATCTCAAATATTTTTTCTTCTTACGATAAGAATTTTTTTGAAATTTTTAAATTGAGATTGATCAAGACGTAGCGAGATTTGGTCGAATGAAGACAAGGGCTGTTTTTGACGCGATTACTCGGGCGCAGGCTAAAACCCTCCGCGTTCACCTGACCTGACTCCGCCCGACCCTTTTTGTGGAGTTCTGCAATAATAAGATCTGTAAAAACGGTGTTTCCACAGTATTGTCCTAAACGTATTTATTTCAAGAAAAATACATCAGTGATCAAGTTCATTATGCAGTTTTTCGACGATTCGTCGCGTTTTATTCTGAGCGGCTTTTTCATTTCTCCGGAAAGATGGAAGTCACTGGGAGCCAGGTCTGGAGAATAGGGTGTTAAAGTTAGAATTTAAAGATTCTTTGTGCTAACGAATTAAAAGAAACAGTGTTAACAGATTAAAAGCATAGTAGAGTTTAGATAAAGGGAAAGAAATCTCCTGCTGAACTTTATGTAAATTAGTTAATATATTGAAATAACTAACAGCTCCAATATAGGCACTCCAGAGTCTAATAACTGCAAAGATGATGCTAATGTCTGAGAGGTTTATAAAAAAAAGTAGCCTTAATAATAAAAACAATACTAAGTGGCCAATTAAGAAGAGTAATAATTAATCTTATACTAGTTTCAATACTTTTTCTATTCGCCCAGGTAAGAATTAATAGTATCAATAGCAGATATGTAGCTTAAAATAAAAGCTGAGGATATTCAATCTTTTGCTTGAAGAAATAAAATCCAACCTATAGTAGTAGTGGAGGAAACAAGGATAATGCCCTTAGCTGTTGTTATGATAAATAGATGAAGCACAGAACCCCAATGACTTCCATCTGTTCGCAGAAATGAAAAAGCCGCTCAAAATAAATCGCTGTGAATCTCTGAAAGACCTGTAAGGACCTGAAAAGATGAATCAAAGCAACTCCCCAAGAATTCTTCGAGCAAGGAATAAAAAAGTTGATACCGAGCTGGAATAAGTGTTCGGAACTGCAGGGGATTATGTCGAAAACTGCATAATGATCTTGATGATTGATGTATTTTTCTTGAAATAAATATGTTTAGGACAACAATTTGGAAATACCCTTCGTATTATGTTCTCAAATAGAAAATCATTGATGCCTTTGCGGTTATCACGCCTAAAATGCTGAGAAGCGTTTTTGACAATTTGGAAGAGAGAATTGATTTGTGGACATTGCGCAAAACGGATAACACTGCCAATTTGATGTGATTTTTGTTTCCTTACTGCTCGCTTCCTGATAAGACTAATATGCAGTTTCTTATGAAAAAACAGGTCCTAGTTTCGTTTCGCTCAAACCGTATCAAGCGCGCGCAAGTATTCGCATCAAAAACAGCCCTTATCTTCATTGACCAAATCTCGGCAACGCCTGAACCAATTTCAATTTCAATTTAAAATTTTTTATCGTCTTGAGAAAAAACATTTGATATTTCAGCTCATTTGGTGCTTTTTAGAAAAGTTATTCAAAATACAAATTGTATCGTTATTCCTCTGACACCCTTAATTTCCATTTTCAGTTCAGTACTTATTATGCTCCACTACCATTTCGTCAGTAATGGGGCTGTTTCGTTATCAAAATGGTTTTCGAGTTAATAAACAACTGACTACTATTTTGCAAAAAGAAATCCGAACAGTATTTAAGCGTAATCCAAAATTCAAATTTTGTAACAGATTGGAGCAGAATTTGTACTAGCTGCAAGAATAAATCTAATGATGTTCAAACCTCAAGTTAACAACAAAAATGTGAGGTACAAATAATTTAAATAATGGAAGAGCGATGAACAGTGAATGGCGTTCTGCTACTGTGACTAACGGTCTTGATTTTGTCTTTCATATGAGAGCGTCGCATAATGTCACACATCCAAAAAATGGTGCCACACATGCAAATGGCTACCAGAATGCAGGCGACGACCATCAGAATTCCGCTGATCACTGCGCTGGGCACGGCCTGGTGAAAGTGAGGGTGTTCTTCCACATCATCTGACAATTTATCGAATATAGTAATCAGCCGAATCGGAATTTGCTACTTAGATGGAAAATATTTTGTGCAGAGGTAGAAAGTTAGTTGGGGACTGGCGAGGGGGGGGGACTTCATGCGAAGATGGGGAATCTGAATTACTTGTGCACTTATTCCAGACATGGGCACTGGGGATGGGAGGGGACCAGATCCCCCGGGATGCCAAAAGGTTGGGGATGGAAAAAATTTCCAACGTTTTCGCCACGTTTTATTCTTTTGGTGACCTTTTTTTGGTTACCGGACAGACCCGCCGGGGGACATCCCACCCGGTCCTCGGCCGGCAAGGGAGGGGGGAAATTTCCCCCGGCCCGAAAATATTTGGTCCCCCCCCTAAGGGTCCAACCTTGTCCACCTCTGACTTACTCAAGTGGTTCCATGGTGCAGATATACATTTAGCTATGATTATGTTGGACATGATATTGCAAATCACATATCTCTTCCGAAGTAAATATTCTAAAACCTTTGATCCCCACTCTCACTCTCGATTTCCCACTCAAAGCCGAAAAACCCAGCCATAACTGATGGCGAACTTTCGCCAAGCCAAATGATAAAAGTGTACCCATATTGTCGACCCGATCTTCCATCAGCCCAACAACTAATCATCCGGAGACAGGTTTTTCGACAATAGCTCTTTGTAACGACATCTTGAGTTCTCAGCAATACTAGCTAGTTCCGGTATGTTTCAAGTATTGTGTCATCTCGAGAGAGAAAGCGGATGTAGGGTTTCGTCAGAGATGACGAAAAACATCCGACAATACGTCATTTTGTGACGTTTACGATGCATAATATTTCATTGCGTTTTAAAAATATTATTTTATTACTAATCTACCTCTTTTTGATCGAACGCTGTGTACGAAGTAGCCCAGCTCTTGCGCATCGGAACTAAAAAACATTTAGTAATACTAAATCAGCTCAAATGTACAAACATACTTATCGCTTTGGTGGTTCAGGTAGAATGCGGCTGATAATCGTACACCCAGGGAAACAAATGCGAGCAACGAAAGGATCATTTTCAAAGGGATAGGAATTTGATCTGACAGTTGATCTTACAGGGAGTATTCGGAGAAGAAGTTAGAACTTGCCGACGGGTAGGGTCGTCAAGTTGGCGGCTCTGGCAGCCGACTGTCGAATGAGCGAGAGAACAGCAGCTGAAAGAAAGCCGCCGTCCTCGTCTATTTGCTTAATGTCCGTACGGACGTGCTAATGTTTGCATTTCACCGCCTTCGGGTGTTCAAGATTGAGAGGGCTGTCGTCACCGACCGAACTATTTGAAACAAAAGCCGACGAGGATTCTCTCGTTCTTGTAAATAAAGAACTCTCCAACTATAAAGCTCACACTCTTGACCTTGTTGTACCCTCAAAAGTCATTTTTGCTGTAGTACAGTGTGAACCTTGGGGTATGCATACTTTACTTATTTATCTTCCTAAAATAAACAATGATGGAATCGCATTCAATCATATCTGCTGTCTCTAATGATTCATCTTGACATGTATTTTTTTTCATATCGGCAAAACTGGCATTCAAATTTTGGACTGAACATCAGATACTCACGATCAGAAAATTTGCGGGAAAGTCGCAGTTCACTCAAAATCGGATATTTAACCATATGGTCCGTATGGACCTCCGCCCCCACCACCACCAGGAAAAATCGGTCTACCACCACTTGGACGAATTATTCCGCTACCGGGACCAGGACGAATTATTCCGCCACCGGGACCAGGTCGAATTCCTGTTCCGCTACCAGGTGGAGCAGGACGATTGCCTGGCCCACTAGGACCACCAGGACCAGGACCATAAGGACCATAAGGCGAGCATGGTCCTGGACGACCACCAGGTCCGCTACCGGGGTATGGATAATCCGGATAGTTTCCTCCTGGATAATCAGGCAAATTTCCGGAATCAGGGTAATTCGGGTCTTCATAGCCATCTTCTGGTTTAGGAGCGCCATCGACGTAGTACAGGCCGTTCATGATCTCGCCCACGCTTTTCATGCTCTTCTCGAACTCGCTCGGAAGGTTCAGGATCTTCTCCTCGTTCGTCATCGACGCGTTATTCTTGATGGCGTACACTGCTTCGTGCAGAATGTCCGTGAGAGCTGATAGGTTGGCAATGCTTGCTGATAGAAGGACCTCATATTCTGAAATGATAGAAATCTCGCTGACAGTTCAGTTAAATTTTTTTTGTATGACTGTATACGATATGTGAAAAATGGAGGGTTTGCAAACTTGTTTACCTAATTACTTGGTATAACTAAGGATCACCCTGAAATACTGATATATTCTTGGTTACACGCAATTACCAAGAACGCATTAGGCATCCTTGTCATCTTATGGATGAATTCCTATGCCGATTGCATGATTTCTTGGTTATAGCATGTGATATCGATTTTAATAAAGAAAATATCAGTACTGATATTATTTCAGGGTGATCCCTAGGTACAACCTGCCTGCCTCCAACAAATGCAAAGTGCAGCTCCTTCTATTGATTGGTTATGGGCACATATTTTGCAATTATTCATGCCATAATCAAGTTGAGCATCAATAAAGTAACAACGCATTCTGAACACAGAATGCATTAGGAGTCTTATGGAGACTTATCTGATCGGAAATTGAAGTGCAGTGTTCAATAAACAAAAATAAGTATGAAAAATTGTTAATGATGCAACAAACCAGCATTTTTCTGCGCCTTTTGGGCTTTCCAATTGGCATAAGCAGCTTGTAAGTTCGAATCGAGTGTACTGACCAGCGTCATAACGGCGGCCGCTCGACTCGTTTCATTCAATGTATGGTTGAAGTAAATGGCTTGAAACTTCCCGCGCACTGCAGGATCGGTCACATTCATCAGAAATGTCAGGTCGCCCTGAAATTATGCTTAAAATTTTGATGTTTCACTTATGAGATACGCATTTATTTTAACGTCAACTTCAAAAATGTAATGGATGGAAAGTTGTGCTCGCATTCGCATAGGTGTATTTGGGGTTTCGAGGTTGGGAGGGGTCGGAAATCCAAATCCTAAAATCCGAGGGGAGGTCGGAAATCCAAATCCTGAAATCCGAGGGGGGGGGATCGGAAATCCTAAAAATTTCCTTTTGCAAATTAAACGAAATTACTGTATTTTTGGGCAGGAATTCAAAAAATTCAAATTTTGGCCTAAAATACCGTATTTTATTCGGAAATCCCATCCTCCTTCGGACCGATTTAGGGGGTAACTCTCCCCCCGATGCGCATACGGCATGTCTTGATTGATACATACTGTACATCCTACGCGTTTCAGAAAACAAAATTTTAAAGAATAAGTTTGATACTTGTAAGCCATTATTGGAAAAGCTATAGACAAACTAAAAATATCACTCGGACTTAAATGCGCCAGACTAAAATGGTTTTGCAATGATTGATTACCACTTGTCCATTCTGGTTGTTTCCGTCGACGTTATTTCCGATTCCTCTTCGATGACCCTGATTTCCGTTGATGTCCGGTCGATTTCCCCCTCGTCTGTCGTTGCCGTAGTTGTTAAAATGGGCAGCAGTAACAGCAAAAATAGCGAAGAGACCAATGACGATTGATTTGATCATTTCGACTATCACAGCATGTCTTCAACCCCAATCTGAAATAAATAAATGTAAACAGAAAGTCGACGAGAGATTCCTATGGTCGTATCCCACAAGCAATTTGTTGTTCTCCTTTTAACGAAGGAGTCAGAAAACGTATGCCTGATACGTTCAGCTGCAAAGCAGACCCCATGCCCATCGTCAAGGAAAATTTTTTAACATTTATTAATTAACACACCTCTTTCTGAATCCCCCTGTCCCGTAATGCACAAGTGCCGGGTTTTTCCGTATAAGCGCCCCCTTCCTCTCACGCGTTTCGCATTCTAATTAGGGGTTAATTAGGGGTTAGTTCGGTTCAATTTCGAAAATTCTACCTAGCTGCCCATCATTCGAAAGCACTCCCCTAATTATCTTTTATAGCACGTAAATTAACCCCTAATTAGAATGCTAAGCGCGCGAGAGAGGGGGGGGACGCTTATACGGAAAAATCCGGTACGTATCGGACGCAGTGTTGCAACAAAGCTTCGTAACTAAGTAACTAAACTTAGTTAAATACTTAGTTCTAGTACTAAGTAACTTAGTCATTTTTTGAAGCCTTAACTAACTAAGTAACTAGTGTTTTAAAATTTACCTAGTTGCAACAGTGATCGGACACTTTGGATGGGGGTATGTTGCCCTATCCCCACGTCTCTGTTCGACGCAATTCGTCTCACGACTAAATCTATCCTACTACAGGGACAAATGGCGTTAGATTGCCATTGCGACACGTAGCCAGTTGGTATTCAGTTATTTGTGTGGGACGGGTTATCGAGTGCTTTGTGAAATCCTACGCTGGCGCTGACAGTGCCAGTTGTTCGCATAAAAGCGTCATGAATGTGACGCATCAGAAATCGGCGCGACCCCATGATGCTGGTGTCTGTTGCCTATTCTGTTGTGGTCGAAACGCACATTGCCACCAGCTGGGCGCACAATAAAAATGGACTGGGATAGATTTTCAATCACCCCTCGACTCGCGATTAAATCTGATTCATTCACATAATCGCTCGAATCTCATGATCTCTGAACACTGGGGCGGAAATGTGCGATTTTTGCGCAATACGAGGACTGCAGAGAACAAATTGTGCAGCTGCAAGATGCCTGGGGGAAAGAACGCTCCATACAGCAATAGTAGAGCTAACAAATTGCGCAGGGCCGTTGGACATCATTTCCATGCCAAAAGTTGTTCCGTTTTTTGATGATTTTTATTTGCAATGGAGTTGGTCATTTACGTAAGAGCGTAGATCGAGGGCATTTTGTCTCTGGGGTTGATGATATGAGTACATTTTTTTTACTTTAACGGGTTTTTAAGCTAAACTTACCTGTAAACGCTTCTGTTTTAGTTCATACTTTCATACCGGCACTTCATTGGTCTGTGTGATTCACCTTAAACAAAAAATGCCAATCGACTTCGCATTTGAGATTCAATTCGTGCTGAAAAGTATGCTGAACAAAATATAACAACGCATCGCTTCAGAGATTCTCGTGAATAGAATGAAACTGTCGTTCAATATTTTCGATAATTACTGCACATTGCACAAGCATGTATTTAAACAAACTCGGCGTCTAGACCGGGCGTGGTTCACTAAGTATTGCAGCATATAAATCAAAGCTATGTTTTGTGTTGCCTGATCAGGTCCGTACATATCTTTGCGTTTGTAACCGTAGTTTTTTGCCCGGTCTGGTCGCCGAGTTTCCGACTGTAGTGCAGAGCTATGTGCAGAACACAGTGAACCTTCGCAATATTGTGTGCTGCTCTATTTGAATACAACAATTTTCACTAGAGTAACTTAATATTTCAACGCAGAGTTTAAGGCAGCAGATGGTTCAACGTGTTGAATTTCCCTGAATTAAAGACGGTTTGTGTGCTTGTTGTTACATTGTTAGATGGAACAAATTGCTCTTCTGGCATCTCCCCACGAAGTGGACAAATGGTAAAAAACCTCGCCTTCCGTATTCGTATTCGAAAACGCCGAACACAACAAACACTTTGTTCACTTTCACCACGTCTGCTTTCAACGCAGTCGACTTAATCGATTGGTGCGCACGTGATCTGACTATCTTGATTGACGAGCTACTACAGTGGCATAAAAATTGGACTTTCGTTGGTGACAATCTGTCCTCCATATGAGCCAGTACTTTTGCCATTCAGTTGTACCGACTGCCCGTGCGACAAACTGAAGCTGAAATCGTACACAAACTATACGGCAACATTAACTGTCTACATTCCGAACAAAAACAAAAACAAATAGAAGTCGATGGAAGCAATGGAAGGGTGATCATTGATAAGTGAAAAGTGCACGTGAATATTGTTGAAGTTCTGTGTTATATGCCACATCGATCAGGCGTGCGAATGCGAAGAGAAACGCATCTGGTGCTTCTTGTGCGTGCATGCGCGTGCTAAAGATTATGATGGTACAGTGGGTTCCGCGGACATCGGCTGTTAGGCGCGCTTAAACGCGGACATTCGTGCCCACGGTTATTTGATGAGCGTTGACCTCGGCTCGCGACGAGGCAGGGAGATAATTAGCCTTAGTTGTCTCCCCGTGTCTCCTCGACGCCGCGTCTATCAAATGACCGTGCGCGCGATGTCCGCGCTTAAAGCAGCGTTTATAATGCACCGACTGACTGCACTGACCGACTTGCCCGATTGTAAAGAGAGACGCGCGTAAACTTGAAAACCGCTATGCGTGTCGCGTTTCGCAGATCATGTCATTGTTCAAACAAGAATGGACTGTGAAGTATAACAGGCCGCGTCCGGCGACTCGACCAGCTGGAGCAACTTAATTCAACCGCCGTTGAATTATCAAAATCCCATCGCTCTTCCCCGTTGGTCCGTGCAGTCGATGCATTGTAAACGCAACTTAATTTAAGTAAACGCTCTCCCCACTTACATCCATGGACCATCCATGGACCGCCGTTGAATTATCAAAAATCGGTCGGTCCAGTCGGTGCATTTTAAACGCAAAAATTGGTCGGTCGACCCTGTCGGTCGATCCAGTCGGTGGATTGTAAACGCAAAAATCGGTCGGTTGGCTCCGTCGGTCGGTCCAGTCGGTGCATTGTAAACGCAAAAATCGGTCCAGTCGGTGCATTGTAAACGCAAAAATCGGTCGGTCCAGTCGGTGCATTGTAAACGCTGCTTGCTTAGCCGATGTCCGCGGAACCTACCTTATGTCTGCTTATTATGCGTCAGATAATTGTCCATGATAAAGTCCCAGACCTGACAATTTTTACAAGTTAAAGTGCAACACAGTGCCAATGTACAAACATAAAATGTAACAATCACATCGATAATCGAATATACAAATGCAAGCAAAGAGCAAGAAATTATTGTCCTTTCCGTGCAAATTTGATTTTCATTCAACCCGATAGAGATGCAGATGAGTCATGCAAGATGTAAAAATGAAATCAGTCGATTTGAGCAGGAAATATGGGGTCGAGCTTTGCGCAGTTTCTGATATGAATACATTCGTGTCCTTTTGCTTCGCGAACATGGTCTTGGATACAGCCGCAACTGCCTTCTCGACAAATTTTCGTGCAAAACGGTTTCAACTTTGTGCAAGTCCCATCACAAGCACCACATGGAAACCATATTTCTTTATCCGGACATGCTGAGGACTGATTTGGATCAAGATCAGAAGCAACTGAAAATGCAAAATTACTATTTATGTATTTGAGGTGGAACAATCAATGAAACAAACTTTTCATTAAAAGCGAACCAATCTGAGACTGAAATCATCAACTAATAAAATTTCCAACCAAATACCTTCTGGTAAACACAAGAATTTCAGAACAGAATGCTAATTTATGAGGAAAACCGTTTACAAAATGGTTGTGCGTGTTAGAACTCATGAGAACAATTAAGTCAGCGCTCATGAGAACATCCAAATAAGAGCTCCTCTTCTTTCGACCATCTCTCACATTTAGTTATTGTGCAAATCTTAAGGCCGCTACATAATTTTGTTGATTTTACTGGAAACAATAAAACGAACAAAGTTATATAGCGGCCTTTATTCTGAGAGAAATGATACAATATTTTGCAGAGATCACGGCTGCAAATGAGCATGCTAATATTTATTTTAATTTTTACCTGCAAATGGAGTGAAAGACGCAAAAACCATTAAAGCCAATAAAACGACTGTCTTCATGTTGTTATTTAGAACGTTATCTCTGGTTCACATTAACACGACCGGACTTCGTACTGGGGATATATATTCGCACACAACGGACCGATTCGTCGTTTTAGGCGCTTTGCAAAGCCTTGTGTGGACAACAAAACCTGTTTTGGGGTCTAAAATAGGCGCATCGTTGTCTCGTCAAATTGTAAACAGGTATCACCAGGCACCATGTGCTGATGCTATCGCAACGCGCGACGCACGTTTCGGACGGTATTGCACGTCGATACGAACGCTCTGCGGAAAATGTAAACATGCGCACAGATGGAACTTTAAATATTTGCTTGCCCTTACTGCGTTGTTTGCTGCTTCGCTTCTCATCGGATGAAGCAAATATTTTCAAGTTCACGGGTCGGTAATAACTTGCAGAAGAACTTTAGAACTTGCGGAAGAATTTCTACTATTTGTTTTACTTGCAAACCGCTGGTCGTGATTCACCATGTGCTTATGTAAATTGCACCGATGCTTGTGTGCGAAAGAAAAGCAAGGTCACATTTCCCAAGAATATATTTATTTTACGATGAATAAAAGCACTAAAATTCAAAATGTACATAGATAAACACACTCATACGTACATATTATTGAGAGTGAAAAACACTCAAATACAGGGTAATTCAGAAGTAACTAGCCAACCCCTCTAACTTTTCATTGCGATGACCGATTTCAATGAAATTTTACATACATATATATGGTCCTATAATGTGCCCGTGAGCAAAGTTTTATCGCAATCGGATTAATCAGTCGGCATTTATACGAGGTTTTTAAAATGAGCGCTAATGATGACAACTATTACGTAAAAGCCGACAAGGTGTAAAGAAAGGTGCACAATCTCAGACGCTTTCTTGGACTCATCTATTCCTCTTCTCTCTCTCTCGGTTTTGTCAATACTGTGCTTCCTCTTACTGAAATCTCTGGCTACCGATAGTGAAGTCCCAATTTCTGTCAAAAAGTTTTTCGCTCAGTAATTGATCGCACGCGGTTGTGCATTGAAGCCAATGGAGCTCATTTTAAAAATCTCGTATAAATGCCGGCTGACTAATCCGATTGCGATAAAATTTTTGCTCATGTGTACATTATATGACCATGTATGTACAGTGGCGGCAAAATACTTAAGACCCCTCACGCGTCAAAAAGAAAAATTGCTAGTAAACCTTTAGCAGGTGACGTTCAGAGAAGTGTGATACCAAGCTGGAAAGCTCTTTGTCTGAGCTTTCAGGAATGCATAAATTCATTACGATTGGTCACCTGCGTCAAGAAATATTCGCGCCGGAAGTGAATCTTCATTGGTTCTACGCGGCAAAATACTTAAGACCCCT
>JAQGCX010000380.1:0-17654 GCA_034700205.1 Plectus parietinus
GTTAATTATACGAAAAAACCCGGTACATTACCTAACACAAAGCATGCGAATTGATTTTTTCGGGACTAATCAGGCAACATAAAACATGGTACTGTCGATTTATATGCTGCAATGCCGAAGCAAAAAACCCCCGGTCTGGTCGCCGTGATCTTGATAGTACTAACTCCCGGCGCAACCATCTCTATATCAAATGCGCATGTATCGAAACAAGGGGATAATTCCAGGATATTCAACAAGTTTCAAGCTTGCGAGGTGAAATACAATCGCGTATTAAATGGGATTACGGTCAACTCTTTTTATAGTGACATTTCTCATAGGAACAGACTTTTTATAGGAACACCTTTTGGTTGGTCGTGTGTACGTGCGAGAGCGAACAGTCGCGTCGCATTGTCACGCACACAAGTACCGTTACCGACTGACTCCTTACTTCATTGAACTTTTACTAGTATCTTAATTTCAGTACTAAAAAAAGATTTTAGTAATCAGCGATAACTCGTAATTTTAGTAAAACATTGCCTAATACTTGTCTCTATTTTGCAAATGTATGCTTACTTAGCAATGAGCATTGAGCAAGCACAAAAGGTTTTTTCAAAGTCAACACATCCGTTTACGTCAGAAATTGGGTGGGACAGTCAGAGGTGTGTTCGGTTCGGGTCGAAAAGTTGGGTGGGGGTTAACATAGCTGTGGCCTAAAAATTTGCATAAATTTGCATAAAATTACCTTAAATTTGAATAAATTTGCATAAAAATTACCGTAAATTTATGCAAATTTTTTGGGCCGCCTTCGACGGGTTAACCCCCTCCCAAAACACCTATGGGGACAGTGTCTGGGATCGAGTCTGACGTCGAGAAGCCGAAACTTGAACCAATTTACATTCACCTCAGTGATGACGGTGCAAGTGTGATGGTTTTTGAGCAGTGGCCGATGGAGTTGCCGATTGGGCAGTGGGCAAACAAGTTCTCTCCTTGTCCAGTACTTTTGGTACGCAAGAACGCCGACGCGCTCCGACGACTAGCTCTGCAACAAGAGAGTTATTGATTCACACCTGTATACTGAACTGCCTGTGGCGTCGCTGGCTCAGGTCGCTCAGAGACTGATGGCGCACGTTAGCGCTATATGTCCGTCGTTTTTTGTCCTTGCGCATTGGAAAAATTCGTTTAAAACTGCTGCGTTTCAGTTTATGGTTCCTCATATTGATATGATTTTCGATCAGTATTTATTTTCAAATTCTTTTCTGTTTCTAGGTCGCTTTTGCTCACAATTCTGTTCTAAACCATGTACAGGGTGGGCCAACGAAAGGTGCAAGTTTTGTTTCAACCGCTGCAGTTTCACTAGTCTTTCCTTATCGGATCAAGCTGAAATTTGGTACAAATACGCCCAAGGCATAAACTTAAAATCGATAAAAATTTTCACGTTGATTAGTTGTGTACGACTGGTTAAATGCAAAAAACTATTATCACTGGTGCTAAGTACTAAAAAGATCGAGCAAAAGTGATGCAATTTGCATAAAACTTATGCAACCAATAGATGTAAAATTTTTATCACTTTTAAGTTAATGCCTTAGGCACATGTGTAATAAATTTCAGTCTGATCTGATGAAAATCAGTGAAACAATAGCGATTTAAGCATTTGCACTTTTCGTTGGTCCACCCTGTATTTCTCTGTGTTTTCTGTGTTGTAGATGAGGCGCGGTTGCTTGTTCATGCAAATTTATTCCTTGCCATATTTTTGAAAGTTTACCTCTTTTTGAAAGTGAAAATTTTTAAAAGAAATGACCGAAACTCCAAGGCGTTTTCGATTTTGTGACATCTAAATAATTTTTCCGGGTTTTCGAAGAGTTTTTTTACTGATGTCATGCATATTGCCACATTTTGCATTTTGAGTGTACTGTAGGTACTCAAGTACCACATTTACCGTATTTATTCTAATTTAATTGTTGTTTCGATCCCTAAAAAATTGGAAGAAAGCTGCGCCAGGTTTTGATCTCGATTCAAAAAAGTTGCAATATTGTGAAAGGAAACCAGAAAAAAGTGAAAAGGTGAAAAGCATCGATTTAATGCATAATATTGCTGGTACGGTGGCGGAATTTAAAAGAGGGGGATGTACTTCAATTAGAGACTGTGCTCAAATTAGAAAAAATACGGTCGTTTTCTTCAAGATTCTATGTGCTAATTAATGTTCGACGCATTAGTGAAGATCGAAACAAGCTGAGACTTCAAAGATGCCGCACTACAAACTCACCTCCTTCAACCAACAGGGTCGCGCCCAACCAATACATCTGCTGTTCGCTCAGGCAGGAGTCGAATATGAGAACATCGAAGTCAGATTCACCGATGAAGCCTGGATTGCTTACAAGCCAAGTTAGTTTCGTTTCTTTATACAGTCAACTACTCAGCCATGGTCACTGGAATGGGGGATATCCCAAACCCGAATGGTGGAGATTTATGCCATTTTTTTCGCAGTACTGTTTCCGCACTTTTTGGAAAAGATCAAAAGATCACAAAATTTTTGGCGGTTCGGTTCGTTTCGGTTCCAGAAAATTTTTCGACGGTTTGGTTCGGTTCCGGTCGGTTCGAGAACAAATTTTTGAACTTTTTCTGCACAAAATGGAGAAAATATCGATTTCTGAGTCAAAATATTGATTTTTTGCGGTTCGGTTCGGTTCGGTTCCGTAAAATTTTTTTTCGGTTCGGTTCGGTTCTGGAAATTTTTTGGCGATTCGGTCCAGTTCCAGAAATTTTTTTGGCGGTTCGGTTCGGTTCCGAGAAATCAAGAACCGTGCACACCACTGCACTGCACTAGTCTGGTTGGGGGTACCAAAAAATGTTTTGAAAATTTTTATTTATTTCTCCCCCATTTCGCTCTCTCAATTATGCTAGGAGAAAATTTGCTTTTTCAAAGTGGCTTCAAAATGTCAAACAAATTTTCACCTTATCCTGAAAAAAACCCAATCGTTTCTGCCGCCATCATCAGTACAATCGGTGTTGTCATAATGTTTCTTGTGAAACAGGAGAATATAGTAAATCTCACATTTCTGCGCTGGAAAAATTTATAAAATTCTTGAGTTATAAATCGAGGTGGACACGTCAAAGGTCAGTAGGGGGTTCACCGTGCAAAAAACGTAATAATATCTAGTGTAAACCTCAAAAAATTTGCCACTACGTGGCAAAAACGTTTCCTAACCCCACACACCCAAGGGTTGCCAAGTTAGCAACTCTCTGTGGGTGGTTATATAACCCCCCCCACTGTCCAGCTCTGCTTACAGACAAGAAAAGTTATGCATTCAAACTTTTCAGAAACACCATTCGGTCAATTGCCAGTGCTTGAGGTGGACGGAAAAATGATTGCACAATGTGGTGCCATCTCTGACTTTTTGGCGAAGCAATTCGGTAATTTTTCAACTTATTAGTTTTTATTGTATTATTTCAGGTAATCATCATGGTTGCTCATGATTCACGATTGCAGAAAACATTTTGGAGTTATGTGCTTTCAGGACTGAATGGAAAACACGATTGGGAAGCAGCAAAGATCCAGGAATTAGCTGGTGGAACTGAAGATTTCGTCTCCTGTTTTCGGCCGTGGTTCTTCGAGAAGGATGAGGCAAAGAAGGTACTGTTCTGTGGTCGCAAAAGTATTTGCAGAAACATGCTAAAGTTCAGTTTTGAAAACATAAGGATAAAGTACTGAGATATTTTCTGATTTAAGAAATCTGCAACAGCACCACTTCATTGATTAAAGTAATTGAATCCAGTGTTGCTTTTCAGAAAGAATTATTGAATAATCTGATAAACGAGAAGATCATTCCGTTTCTCGACCGCTACGAGAAGTTTTTAACCGACAATGGAACGGGCTACTTCGTCGGCAATGATGTACGTTGAATTATTTATTTAGAGACTGCGGATTACGGGGGGAGGGGGCGGGTGATTAATCTGTTCATGCTGTTGTTGGCGTGTGTTGAGGTGTTTTAATTGAACGTGTTTTAAAATCGGTAAATAAATTTGAAAATAGTGCATCATTGAACGTACCCTAATTCAATTTGCTCTCAGATTGTATTTCCTGCGTACATCATACCTGTGCGTACAATAATGTGAATTGCGTTCAATTTTTTAGCTGACGCAAGCTGACTTGTCAATTTTTTACTGGTTGGGCTTTATTGAGCCCAAAATCTCGCCAGAGACTTTCAAGAAGTACACGGAGCTGAACAAATTTCACAGCAAGATCGCCGCTCTGCCCAAG
This sequence comes from Plectus parietinus, assembly GCA_034700205.1. Classification (NCBI taxonomy): domain Eukaryota; kingdom Metazoa; phylum Nematoda; class Chromadorea; order Plectida; family Plectidae; genus Plectus; species Plectus parietinus. The sequence continues at coordinate 4,238 of JAQGCX010000380.1, forward strand.
GTCGCTGATTGGCTCGTCAAGCGTCCGAAATCCGAAATGTGAAACAATACCGACAATCGGCTTTCTTTCAACCGCTTTGTGATTTTCAAATTTGAAAAATGTACAGTACAATAATTCCGTCGAATACGGTAGCAAACCGGTCATCAATTGCACTTACATTTTTTATCTAAAGCATTTAAATATGAGTAATGCACATTACATACATGTGTTTTTCTCTTATTTTAATGTCAATCTTACTGTCATATCAAGAATCGATTCGAAAAATATGATTCGATCTGCGCGTCAAAGTGATGGAATGCGCGGGGCTGTAGCTCAGGGGTAGAGCGCGCGCTTCGCATGCGCGAGGTCTGGGGTTCGATTCCCCACAGCTCCAAATCTTTTGCTTTTTTTATTTCCACTTATTTCCACGAGCTGTTTTTTTTATTCATCACCTATACAGTACAAAATAAGTTAATGGTTCGACAAAATTGGCAAAAGATAACCCATTAACCGATCGCTTAATAATCTCCAGAAACTAAAAGAAGAGTAGGCGTTATGCGTCAGACGGATTAACTACTAAACGATTTATACTGAACCATCGAGTGAATGAGTTCCCATTCTCCATCATTGATTTAATTCCTTTAAAGTGCCAATGTCATGCTTTGTTTACGTGCTTGTGCTCCACAGTTGGATGGGAACGATCGGAAATTTTTAAGGGGTCAAAAGCGCGAAGCATCGCCAAAACTAATCCCAGTTCTTACTATAAAAAACTTTGCGTCGAGACCTAGTGTCTCGCGCTTCAGCGTTGCGGTATATAAATCGATAATCGCACTGCACCTCGAGACAAAAGTGTCGCGAAATACGACTTGAGCATTTCAGAGCATGTTGTCTAATTGGCACGAAAACGAAGTAAGAGGAATGTGGGACCCCTATGGAAATATCCCCCCTCGTGCCCATGTCTGGTTGAGACCCAAAATCGCATATCTCGGCTGCCGAGATATCTCACTTGATTTTTTTTTCTGGGCCACCCTGTATATTGCGGTTTTCGACCGGCATTACCATCCAAAGTCAAAAATAGATAATTTCTCTATGTTTTCCTTTCTTCGATTTGATATTCGCTGAGAACGTCCCAACGAGGCAGGCTAATTGCAGACAATTACTTCCTTTTCGAATTCATTAGGGCCAACTCCTTGAATTTAAACATGTATTGCCCATTTATGATGTGCTTATATGATGGGTCTATTTTTAGACAATCACAATGCTTAATCTTCATTAGAGTTCGTTCGATTTCGTTGCTAAAACTTCGACATTTAAGGCGACCGTTTAAAACTTACAGTGAGCTTTTCGGGTGACAAGAGCTCTTTTAGGTCCAAAATTCAAAGTTCTTGAAAATCCATGTTTGAACATTACGTATCATTTACGTTCAGTTACCTCTGGAGAAATGTTTCTCTTTGATTTCATTTCGAGTGTTATTGGTTTGTTGCCCTTGAGTCAAAACAGCACCACCTATGAATGGCCTGTCTATGCGAACTGGTCGACGACTTTGATCTTCAAAGAATCCTTCGTATGTTTTTCAATTGGTGTTCCTTTCAATTTACTGGTGATTTACTTATCATTCTTCAACAAACAAATAGTACACAACTACAAATATTTACTTGGAAATCTTGCGATTTGCGACATACTTTTCCTTTCCGGAATTACGATGTCAAATCTTGTTAACGAATATTTGCTTGCAAGCAATTTGTTCTGGTTTCCGTTTCTTTGCACTGTTTACCGCACATTAATTACTGCATCTTGTGCGTGCATGCTTAATGCTGCGCCACTTATTTCAATAAACAGATATGTGGTGATCGTACTGGGAAATGAAGACATTTTCACAAACAAAAAAATGTTTTTCTTTTGTCTGCTGGTGTATTACCCTCTTCTCTATCCTTTGCTTACATTATTGTTCCCTATGTATCTGATTCCTGATGTGTTCTGTGGATATAATTACTGGTTTCCTCTTATCCGGGAGTTTATCGTTGTGCCCATTGCAATTCTTTCAATTGCTTCTGTGTTCTGCATTGCAAAAACATTTCTGTTCCTTTACAAACATATGAAAACTGTGAATGCTGTTCTGGAGCGTTCGAAATTGAAGGATGAGCAAAGCGTTTTGATTGCAATTACTATTCAAGGTCTATTTCCTTTGTTTAGTTGTATTCCAACCATGGCACCTTTTTGGAATCACGATCGAATTTCCAATGCTAAATATCACAATGACTTTGCTTCAATTAAGTCCCGTTTTGGATGCATGGCTCACGTTGTTTTGCGTGCGCCAGTACCGCCGAATTATCGTGGGATGGTTAAGAAAAATTTCTGCGAAACAAAACTACAGAAATTTGCGGCGAGTGCACCCATCATAATATTACCTTTTTGGACCATGAGACCTGTTGTCGTTTAAAAAATACAATGATTTGATTTGTTTTATTCGTTTTGTCCGTTGTTTGTTTTATTTGTCCTTCTATGTCGTTGTTTGCTTTGAAGCGTTCTATCCTTCTGTTGTTAAGAATCTGTTAAGAATCTGACCTCATCTAAGAGGCACGCCGGGCCTTATCGACTGAAACCTCAGTACAGTCAAAACCGGAAAAGAGCACAAAATGCGTATCAATTGGCTGAGCACACGCCAACAGGAAAACTCTCAACGCAGAACTGCGTAGCGTCTTTACGTGGTGGCGTGTGCTCAATCATTTGATACGCATTTTGTGTACTACTTGGTAAGTGGAGGAAAAACGTCATACGCGATTGTACCTACTCTTCTCTGCAGTTGTCCAGAGTAACAGAATTGCAGTTCTCCATACCGTCAGTGATGGAAGGAAGAGGATAACAACCACAGTCGTTAAAAGTTAACAGTTAAGAGCAAAAACGTTTTTGCCATACATAGCAGAAGTTGTTAATGCTCTACAACAGACAATGCTACATCACCTACTACATCACCATCTCGCCCTTCCTCATCTTTAGCCCTGCTTGTAGATTTTCTGCAAAATTGGCAAACTTCAAACTGCGTAGCGTCTTTGCGTCCATCATCTGATTTGAAACAGCTAAAGCGACCCACACAGCAATTATATTGCGGTTTTCGGTCGGCATTACCATCGGAACTTGAATGTCAGAAATAGATAATGTCTCTGTCAGTTCCTTTCTTCGATTTGTAATTTGCTGAGAGCGCCCCATCGAGACAGGCTAATTGCATAGTACGATTTTGTGTTCCATGATGCTCGGTTATTTAAGAGGCGTTGCACGGGAGAATTGAGGACTGAGGGATAAACGCAAAAGGTCGACTTCTTAGAATTGGCTGAAATTTTGTCCAAAGTAATTTGACAAGATCTTTGCCTAAAGGATTTTGTATGCAAAGTTTTGGTTGCTAGACCGAGCGTACGCGAAAATGCTCGACTCTTGCCAAAAGTGCGATTTTCACGCTTTTCGGTCGTGATCGTGCGGTTTCTCAACGGTTACGTTTCCTGCACGCCGTTTCGTGTGAGCAAAGCCTGATGGCAATGTGTGACACAAGTTTGTGTGGAGGAGGGCGTGGTCGAGCAGGGAGGTTAAGCGGAGCCAATCGCTCGATCGAAAGGTGCCTCGGCCTGCCCCTTTGGTCGGGGCACACCTCCCAAGCTCGCCATACCATTTATTACTGAAACGAAGGCAACGAGAGACACACACAGTTCACGAAAATATCGACTACCCATACCGTAGAAAAACCTCAAGTCACGACCGCGAAATGTTATCCAAAGAGCGAAAAGGGTATGAATACTCAGCAACGAACGCACGATTAAGTACACAAACCGCCCCAAAATAAGTTAATGGGATTGTTAATGGGACGAAATCTGATAGCCCACCACTACAACCAAAAAATATCCGATTCGGAAGTTTGATTAATTCCCCCGCAATTGCTGAATTGCTGCTTCAGCACTTAGAATACAGAATCGCAAAAAGCTTAAGACACGATTTTTCTTAGCATCGAGCATTTCCTTTAGTGCCTTGGCACAATGTGCGATGGTTTTTAGAATTCGCTGAAATTCATGCATTTAAAGTGTTTTGGACCCAAACTTAAAAAAATTTAGTCAAATTATTTTTCAGAAATTTTACCAATCGAATGGTTTACTTCTTTGTTAATTTCGGTTGCATAAGAAATTTTGATAAAAATTCATATGTGAAGGATAACTTTTGACCGTAACTAGGGGCAAAATTTCTGAAAAAAATCTGTCTAAATTTTTCGAAGTTTGGGTCGAAAACACTTCATGTGCATGAATTTCAGCGAATTCTGAAAACCTTTGCACATTGTGCCAAGCCAAGCTTGGTGCTAAGGAAAATCGTGTCTTCAGAAGATCACGTGACTGGTGATATAAATACACAGTTTTAATAGTTATAATATGCGATCAAATCTTTTCGTAGCATTCGCACAGCTCCTTCCAGAAATGCAGAGTATGTTACCCATATTAGAGAGCGAAAATCAAATGGCAATGGCAATGGCAAAGCATTTGTGTAACGATAAAAAGTATTGCGGTTACTTTTAAAATGAACATGTCTGGGTAAATTGAACATGTCTAATTGATCATTTTTATAAATGACAAGCAGGTGAAGCACCAATCTTTACTTATTCGCAACGATTTCTGTATTTGCGTATATTATACAGTCGATAAATTCAGATACTCGATCAAACTTAGAGGAAGCCATGGTAGTTAACGTGTTTTTCGGAAAAGACACCATTCAAGTTTCGAAAAAACAAACACGATATACTGTGGAGTCATTGATAAGCGATATTGGCGGAACAATCGGAGTCTACGCGGGAATGAGCATCATTACAGTATACCAAGCGCTGCTCTATTTGTGTCACGGCGTTATAAAAATGATCAGGCAAAGAAGCGTTCATCATATTAGAAAAATCAGCTGGTATAGCAGCAACATCGTTGATGGAACAGCCGCAACAGCTATGGATTCCTCATCTGTAGCAAAGCAGCATTTTCACACTGTTGCTGTTTTGGATGAGAGTTGGATGAATTAAGTGAATTTCGTTTCCCAGATGTACTTAGTAACGAAGCGAAACTGTCCTATTCTGATGCTGAAACAGTATGAGGCCACTCTAACGCTGTATATGTGAAGAGCACTGAGTTTTCCATCCGTTCTTGAATGGACCGTGGGATTCTTCCTGCCACCCTCACATTTTTCCAATATTGGTTCCCCATTTCTTACCAATGCCCGAAACGCCTCGCCACTGGCGTTGCAATTAGTACTAAAATTAGGAAATTTGATTATCCCATGACGTCATAGCACAGCAAATGGGGCTACCCGCTCGTTAGCCCCCCCCCTCATCATCGTGCTACGACGTCATAAGATAATAATGAGACCTACTCTATTTTACTAAATAGTCTAATGTTAGTACTAATTGCAACACTGCTTGCCAACCATGCGGTCCACTGACAAAATTATGATGACCTAATTTTTAATCCTTTGAAACCCCTCCCTTTTGCCGAAAAAACCAAATGGAATGTAGAAGAAATTTCAGGGGTGTGCGCAAGAAGAGGCTCACGGCATTGAAATGATTCTGGCGCGCCCCAATTCTGATGAACATCAGCTGATGAATATGCACAGTATTTATTTGCCAGCTTAGCTTTAACTGTTGTTTTCAATCACGTGAATAAAACCTGCCTCGTATCTCAATACAGCACTCTTCACATAATTGTCACGAAGTAACACGACACGATGGAGAGCAAACAGCCTCGATCGTCAATTGTGAAACAATTTTTGACCTCAGCATCAGATCAGAGTTTGAAGTTTTCGCAATAGAAATTCACGCTCGATCCAAAGAAAAACATATTTTTGCTTGAAATTGGTTTTATTAAGACAGGTTTCAAGATTTTCTTTAAAAGATTGGTGTAAACTGACTAGTGTGAAGTGGGATGGATTTAGGTGGGATTTAGACAAGGCCTAGCAGTCCAGAATTTTTGTTGGTGATTGATATACGTACATAAAATTTAGTTCAATGAAGCTTATTTAAAGAAAATGGCAGTACTACTGCAGTTTCGAAGAAATTTTTATTCTGTCCGCTAATGTGACTGAACATTGATGTGACTGGCTGCACCCAGCTACCCCCACCCACCCCCGGCCCCCATCCAGGGTGCCGCTAGCTACCCTCACCTCCCCCAGAGGTGTGTTCGGGTCGAAAAGTTGGGGGGGGGGAGTTAACATAGCTTTGGCCTAAAAATTTATGCAAACTTTTTGGGCCACCTTCGGCGGGTGAGGGGGGGTTAACATTAACAAAATTTCGCCCATTTTGCCCACTTCGGTCAGGGTTAACCCCCCCCCCCAAACACACCTATGGGGCAAACCCAACTGACGGGGGAGGTGCGCCCCCCGTCCCCCCTAGCTTCGCCCCTGTGACTGGCAGTATCTACATATTGACACATAACAGATCAGTTGAAACGACGACTGAGCCGTGCTCGTTGATTGCGTCGTAACACCTTTCGTCCTCTTTGTTGTCTGAGTGCGCGATCTCTGAGTCTTCGCGAGCGAAGAGGGGCGAATCGTGACCCACTCATGCGTTCACAGGGACCCTGCGCGCGCTCTGCTGCCTTGGACACTTGATCGGGGCAATAGAGGCTGTCGATCTTGACTACGTCCCAGAAGGTCAGACGACCTAAAAATATCTGTTTTGGCAACAACATTTTGCTCATCGTCTTTGTAAACACGATAACTGCATTTTTCAGAGAACGTTCGATCTTCTTTGAATCAACAACATTGTAGGGAATGATTGATAATGAAAAATTATTTATTATTGCATTTACTTGCATATTTTAATTCTTCCCAAGCGACACAATCCCATCTGCATTGCAGTAGATTGTTGCTTGTTTACGGTAATTCTTTGATCGTTAGACAACAAATTGCGTGATTTGTTTTTGCGCTATGGTTAACATTTAGTACATCACTAAAAACCTTCGATGATAAAAGCCGCTACTTTTATTTATGATATACCGCATTCGTTTTCTATTTTGACGAACGTCAAAACGCAAAATGCATTCTATCTGTGTCAGTTTGGACCGATTAAAATTTGTTCCGTCTGAATTTTCTTTGCACTTACCTGTTTTCTTTCCTTTCGCTATGTCGTCGGTATTGACATTTCTGCATTGGTCGGTCAAATGAAAGCTCAAGTTTGGAGATTCGTTGGGTGCGAACATTGTAACACTGCTAGGATCGAACGGCCACTTCAAGGCGTCGGATGAAATACTTTCCATTTTCGAGTCAGTTCTGTCATGTAACATATCGGAGGAGCTAAAAATTATTTTATTATTTCATTTTTACCATCGAATCAAAGTAGAGCATAATTCAATTTATTCAATAAAATATCAATGAATAATATCAAAATATCAATATCAATTTTTTTAAAAGTAGTTCTGGGCTATTACTGTTTCAAACCTCATGGACCCTGGGCTACTATTATTCCAAAGACTGAATATTCCTGTTTTTCAGGCTAAAAAAAGGTGAAATTTTGCGGCCAAAAAAAATAGCAGAATTGAGCAATATTCAACATAAATTTGGCATTTTTGTGTCTATTTTCTTACACATATCCTGTGATTGTACATACTACTGGTTATATCGATCAGTTTTCAGTTGCAGTACCACATTTTCCGCATAGAAAATAGTAGCCCATGGGTTACTATTTCTGCGTGGGCTATTATTTCTCAGAAGGTATTTTTTGTCTTGAATTAAACTTAATTAATCTATTTAAACAGTATTTATTAACCTTGTCAAAGTGATATATTTCGCAGCGTCCGCACGAAGAAATTCGTGTTCGAGTCCAAGCATAAGACTGAGCTCATGAAGAACACTTCCTCTTGAGAGATCAACATTGATCTGATTCAAGGATTTTCTGCTCATGTACATCAGTGTCCGATTCAAAGTATCGTACATGTTTGATTCAGCCATCACTAAAATATTGTGAAAATGCATATTACTCGCGGCAGGCTCACTAATATTAAGAAAACTTGGCATAATTAATGACTTTCTTCTCAGTAACAAAGATTTTTTTCGATATTATTATCATTTTCAGGCTCGAATTAGTTAATCGCAAACAGGCTCCAGTTTCAAGTGCAATCTTATCAGACTATGGTATGGGATATTCAAATCTTGATGATTACTGTAGCGAGTTTCGGTGGAAGGCAGGCTAAATCTGTCTCCCTTATCATTAAGAAATTAAATTACGCCATATGTTATTTCTTTTCTAAAATCAGCAGATTGCTTAAAAAATGCACAAAATATTAATCAAAAGAAAATACAGTACCATTGATTTCGCTACTTGGTCTGATGATAATGTGAGGGCCTTCCCATCGCTTCCAGTGGTACCACGGCACCCAAGTCTCTTCCTTGAAATGTACACAGGTCTTCCAACGAAATTCAAAGAAGGCAGATCTCATGACGGATTTCTCGTGCGGTGTGAAAGTTGGCGACAAAAATACAGGAATGTTCGGCGAAGTCCAGGCAATACTCTTGCGTACTTGAGAGAGTTTATCGGGTCTTGGTTGCTTTTCTAGCAATCTTCCGGAACCAATTTTGGCACATAGAAGAATGCAAATCCACGACAACGATAGCTGGTTGAGTGGCATTTTTCCTGCAAACATTTAAAAAATACGTATAGGAGGTGGGCCGAAGTACATGGGAGTCGTTTAATAACAAAGAACCGCGGGTTTTTTGGTTTTTTGGAATAAAGAGGAGGAATTTCTTTTTTTTGCTCGTCAATGGGCTGCATATTGTCGAAAAACGACAGCCGAAAGTTAAATTGTTAACACATGTTTCAATAAATACATGTTTCAAGGGAATCTATGGGAAAGCAACTTATCTGATTTCTCATTCAAAAAGTTTTCCTTCATGCATCTCGATAAGGAAGCACACACTACATGTAAAGTAAGAAACAAAGTTCCTTCCTTGTTAGCAGTTTATTGCCCTACTTGCCAGTTACGTACAATTGGACAATAAAAAGTCAAACGATAAAAAGAGCCACTTATTTTCCAGTTTTTGCGCAATTTAAAGGTGTGCGAACTACATTTTCCGAACGGTGCCTAGGAAATGGCCCATAAATGTTTTACGGAGGATCTGTGTAGTTAGCCTTCTTAGCGGAAGCCTGCGCTCAGGTTACAAAGCAAAATAATTCAGCTTCGAGAACTGGATTTCATGATTCGCAAAACTTTTTGTTTCATTGCCCACTTTTGTTCAATTTGGGCCCGGACCAGGGGCGAAGCTAGAGGGGGGACGGGTTTTACCCGGTTTTGGAGACTCAAAAAATCGAGAGAAGGGTCTTCTCTTATCATTTTCCCTCTGAAATCGACCCACAGAAAAATAGAGAAGGGTCTCTTGTTATTGGTACCTAAATCTGTCCCCTCGTCCTTCGGTTTCTGGCTACGCGCCTGGCCCGGATCTAATCAAAACGTCGCAGTGTTTAGGGAGCTACGTGGCGGGCTTATACCATTCTCCAGATGCCACAATCTAGCAATATTGACGATTTGCTGAAAAAAATAATAACTCGAATTTCTCGAATGCATGGCAAAAATGGTCCGCCACCCCTCAGTTTTGATCAGGTGGCGCAGAGGGCTCGTGGGGGGGGGGGGTGACGCTAGCTATCCCACCATATCCCCACATCCACTTTAAACTTCTCGATCGACGCTTGTAAAATAAATTGCTCACGACAATCTGACGATCTAAAGATTCGATGTCAACGGACACAAGCACGACCAGGTGGGAAAATACGACCGGTGGGTATTTCTGATTCAGAGGTGACTGAACAGGTGAGACCGGAAGCCAATCGACTGACCTTAAGTACAGCCTGGCGCATCAAACCTTTCAAACTTTCCTCCCGATCGCCCGGGCAAAAATGAGCGCGTCCTCGGTCGGTCGACAATCTATTTCGATTGTTATCGCGAGGTGCACAAATGCAGATGAAAAACCTGAATAGTCACTCGCGTTTTCCGTGCTAAACAAGCAAAATTCTGCCATGACGAATATGGCTGGGCCGGTTTTTTGCCCTTTCTATTCTTGTTTACTATCTTGATATGTGATCGCTTTCTGTTTCGTTGCGCAAATCCGTAACGCGAAGAGTTTTTATAGAGTAATTGAATAAGAGTGAAATTGTACTGATGTGACGTTGTCTGCACATGTGCCAACTAATAAGGGAAAACGCAGCAAATTTAACATCCTTATTTTAATACAGTGTACTACGCATTTGCACTTTTGTAGTTCAACTCAAATCTACGGTCATCACAATATTGCCATTTAACTGTATTGCTGCTAAAAATGCCGGATGGTATATCTTTTTACCTGTCTAACCCGACATTAGCACCAGTTCGTTACGTTTTTGATATGTTTTCAATAAAAAACACAAGCAATGCCAGCATACAGCAGCAAAAAAGCAACTTTTTAACTTTTGTCTGGGGGTATTACGTATTCAAAAGCAGGTAATTCAATCCGGCGCTTGTCCAATAATTTTTTTAGTTCGGACCTCTTCGGACTTCGGAGATAGAGATGCTTCCATCCCTGTTTACAGTCGAAAGCTGATCAGAAATTACTAGTTTCTCTTTTACCAGTTTGCCCTGGAATGTTATTCTGGTTTTGTTATGACGTAGAGATCGTTTGATGCGTGCGACAAATTTGGAAAGGGTCTTTGTAAAGGCGGCGGAGCGCGTCATTTTGCGCCTCCGCGACGTCACACAATCGCACACCTTCCCACTGTCGTTACGTTGCATACGTCAAGTACCTTACGTGTGCCTTTTTGCAAAATACGCCCACTTTTGCGTGTAAATAACCACACACAGCAGCACGAAACGCACATAAAAGTTTTCAAGAGTTCCGGTGACGCGCAAGAGTCTGTTTGGAATTATTTTTGTCTTGCTTTTTGATCTCATAAACTCACAGTGAACTTGTGAAAATGAATGTATTGCTACACGCAAACTACATAGCGTACATCATAAAACACTGTTTGTACATACAGGATGGACCACGGTGAACTTTCGGTGTTTCAATCCCTACAGCTCCGCGAGATTTGATCAGATCAAGTTCAAATTTGGTACACACATGTCTCAATCACTCGCTTAAATGCTGTAAAAATTTACTTTGATCGGTTTGGAATTTCTAGATTTATGCAAATTTTCGTTAGTGGACCATTTTCACTTGTTTTCATGAATAATTATTTTCCAACGTTTTTCGAAAAAGAAACGTGTGAAAGCGGTCAAAAATATTTTTTTGCGTTAGATTTATAATTAAGAATAACCAAATTCCAGCTCATTGCAAAGTTTTGGGCCAGTGGCGAACCGTACCTCACGAATCTTAGAGGGAACGTGCCAAAAAAAGAAATTTGCATAAATCCAGAAATTGAAAGCAAAATTTGAACTTGATCCGAGCAAATCTCGCGGAGCTGTAGTGATTCATTCAAACATTAGGAGTTTACCGTGGCCGACCCTGTATATAGTAGCAGACGTAGATGAGGGGAATGAGGGGGCAGGGGTCCAGATCCCGATGATGACAGTGTGAGGAGATGAAAAAAATTTTGGCTGGTAAAAAACGTTTTCATCATGTAGTGGCAAATTTTTTGGAATTTGGGCCACTACCAGGCTGGGATGGGGATAAATTTTTAGTACCAAATCCCCCAATCCTTCTGACCTTGCCCATCTCTGCATAAGTAGTACTTGTTTACTTGCACATTAGATTGTCCAGCTAAGACAATTTTACTATGATTTACATTTCAATCCATTCTTTTTCTGGATATTGCCAATCAACAACTGTAACCGTATTGTTTTTCAGAATCGAAACACAGTGACTAGCTGTAAAGCAAGCTGAAGTCATTTGTTCTTTCAGTTTCAGCAGACACTTCTCCATCTCATAAGCGATGTCACTTGTAGCCTGAGTAATTGTCAGATTTTGCAACTGTTTTTCCGATAAATTATTCAATCGTCGCTTCCAATTTTCCGTCATTTTTCGCGCTCTCTCAGCCAAGAATCCGCTTTTCATGAAATGTTTCTGATCCACAATTTCATTCGTCGGTCGTATGTGTACGAGAGTCGCTTCAGATATCGGTACACTGTTAATTCCCTCAGCCATTGGTTCCAATTCTGTGATCCAATGAACAGAGCTGCGTCGAACATTCTCCGGACGTAGTATCAATTTATTGAACACAGATCCCGGCTTATCATGATGGATTTCACCCAATGACGAAAATGACAATTCTTTCGGGTCGTTTGAATAAACAGGACGAGTGTCGAAATGAGCATTCAACCGAGAAAGATTTTTACCTGCCGCAGTCGGCTTTGTTGCGTTCAGAACTTGGAGGAGATTTGTTGACTTCCCCAAGAACTAGACATTGGCGAGGTGGGTGGATGGGAATATCCCCACCAGACATGGACAAAGAGGGTTTTGGGGGTTTTAAACCCCCCTCGAGGACAAAAACTTCCAAAAATATCGGCTGGAGGGTTTTTGTTTTTTGCCACGTAGCGGCGAAATTCTTTTGGGATTTTGATGTCCTTTTTTTAAAAAAAAAGGTCGCCAGGTAGGGGAGGGAAGTTTAGACCTCCTTCCCGACCAAAAATCCCCCCCTTGACCAAACTCGTGCCCATGTCTAATCCCCACGCCATAGGATAATACGCCTCTAATGAGAAATTTTTTACTTTGGCCATCTCCCTTAGAGGGAAAATCCATTTTACACCGGATAAAATCAGTTTTTTAAGCCTGTCCCCCGCCCATCCAACCTCGCTCATGTCTGCGATGATGATCATTTCGTCCAAATCGACAGCGGTCACGAACTCTGCTTGACTTCGTGCTTTATGCAGACAATCATTGATGCTAATGATCTGACCAGAATAGTACACCGATTGGTCAGCTGTTGTGTTGGGGAGATGAGGCCATGCGACCATGTCCAAGTCGATGCCACTTGCCTATGATATTGAGTGTCCTGCCAAGATTAGTCAAAGGAAGAGGGGTTAATTTTGCGTCGCTCTCAGGACGGAAAATGGCAAGAGGTGGCCCTTCTCTCTTACCGTATTAATTCTAATTTAAGCAGGGGTCGGCCAAAAATACTGTTATCCCCTTTATGTTTTAGTAATTGCCAAGTGTCCAATGCCCCTAGGCGATGATCGAAATAATTTAAGCACAGTGCTTAAATTAGAATAAATATTATATTTGGTCTTCGAATTTTTTTTTGGGGGGGGGACTCAGACATGGGCGAGGGAGGTGGAGATTTCCACCCAAATTCCAGATAGCCGAGGATGCCAAAAAAAGGTTGGGAGATGATGGAACATGTTTGATTGTGGCCAAAAATGCGTTTACAGTGCACGCTGGAAACTAGCTAAAAAGCGCGTCCCCTGCGCCCCTGGTCATTCGATGGGCGCTGACCCAGACGAGACGCGCCTCTCGGAGGGCGCAAGGGAGC